>MU832278.1:0-79995 GCA_029204225.1 Diphasiastrum complanatum | reverse complement strand
GAAAATAATGCTTCTTGGTACAAATAATTTAAGAAATACAAAATTATTCTGAAATATCACAATTCAGTCATCTAAAATCTCTAGGAGATCCATCAAGTCTCAGACAACCATAACTCAGAACCAGAGTACTGCAGTTACTCTAATGATTAACAGCCCCATTCGTAGCATCATATTGCAAGAAATCAGCATCTATCCGTATCTTAATAGATTTATCTGTCTCCTACGAAACTGGAGATATAGACTGAACCTTTAGTACACAAGCACTTATAGATTACAATCTGTAAGGTAAGCAGATTCCTCATAAGTAAGCAATCTCTTAATGAAAAATGCCTGTGAGATCCACTCAATCTCAAGTATGTGCTAGAGTAAAGAAATTAGAGTTCAACCAACAGATCTAAATCCTTGACTCACCCAATTGATCAAGAATTACTCTTTATCTTAAGAATTTTCACATTTCCCTTAGTATCTTCAAAATGATCCTTTAAGTATCAATTTACTGATCCGTCAATCATAAACATTTAGAATCTTATGATTCGGTCAATCACTTAATTCTCAGGGATTCCAAACCATACTTAATCCATTGGAAGATACTGGAGTATATGTACATATACAACTCACAGAAATATAAGAATCGTTATACAAATCTTTTTCACAAGGAAAATCACTGGATTCCAAGAGTATTCCTTCCATACCAATTCATATCAGATTATGAGGTTCAAATTCTACAATCAACCAAGAAGACTATTATAACAACAACATCTAGAGATTTCAAGTTCTGCTGAATTCCCGAAATTCAGTTTACCATTCTTGGCACCATTAGGATCCGAGATCCAATTGAGCTCACAGGAGATACAATCACTAATGAATCAAGTCTATTTCTCAATTGTGAATACTATCAAGAAATCAGTATCCTATGCAATCATTTTTCACAATGAATCCAAATGATCATAAATTATGTGTCTTACAAGCAATTACACACATAACAAACAGTTTACGGTGAATTCTCTTCACACTGTCCCTTTTACCAATTAACTTCCACAGGAGTAGATCAACATACCCAAGTTAATTAGCTCACATATTTAGAAATCTTAAATGTCTAGGTGTAGATCTTAATTGTAAATGTACAACACCAATTTAGACCCCATATCCCAATCACTTTAAGTTAACCAATAGATCTATCAGAACAGATCTGTTAACTCTGCAAGTAATTGTCAAACACAATACTTGATCATATGTCTATGTTCTACGACTAGGTTAAGTGCACCAGATAACCTAGTAACCAGGAATACATAGCAGATCCACACAAGATTAATCGTGCACATATGAGAAATATCTCACTATGACCCAGTACATAAACACATATATCATTAACTGGCAGATTCCTCCAAAATCCGCATATGTTACTCACATATATCACTGAGAATCTTGTAACTCAGCTACAAAAAATTCTATTTCTCTTGAGTAAATAACATATCTGGGAATCTCTGAAGTGAACAATTCCACAACACAAGTTTTCCAACCATCATACTTTTATCAACAAAATTCTTTCAATCATTCAACCTACTTCAGATCTTAGTGCACAAACCAATATTAGGTTGATTTATACAGACATCTTTGGTTAAGATTAAAGCTTTATTCCACTGATTCAATCCATAACTATATGGTACTTGGTAGCCAATCAGTGAATCTTAATTTAATCTTTACCAGCACTTTCCATATTCATGAATATCTCACAGCTCAAAAACCCCCAAATCTTCTCTAGTTCCAGATTAGTCAAAATAATCACTAGAGATTTCCTCTATTCACACATGATAGTTCCACCAATGCACACAAATTGGATTCCACAAAAGAAATCTATGCAACTGGTTAATTCCATGAAAGTCTGATTCCTATCATTTTCTTCTCCCCCTTTTAAAAGAAATTTCATAATTTCAATCAAAAAATTCCCAGGAGACAACGTATAAGATATCAAAGATTTGAAAAGGTCAGTAATGAGTATTCAATACTATTACAATCCAGACTTTTTCCTTAAAATCACAAAATATCTTATCCCGAGTGATAGAACATTACTCCCAATAATCAACTATCAAATAGAGATAATAATTTGGGCTCAAGAAGTCTAAAATCCACTTAATCAATTGAAAACATCAATTGATTCTGAGCTATATTCACAAACCTGAAATGGAAGCATGAATTCATATAACTTAAACAGTCCTTCAGAACCTAGTTCTACACTGGAAGGAATTATATTTTTTCGACTTGGAATTTATCCGGATCTATACCTCATAACCTCTCCAAATACCCTAAATAGGCTTTACCAATGGTTTTAAACTATTAGATTTACAAATAATGTAAATACTAACCATTGGTCTGCAGATCATTCTCACACAAGAATATTCTCTTTGAAATCACTAATGTCCCATACCATCAGTTTTCTCTCCAAGAAAGTCCTTTGCTTTTTGATCTGATCAACAGAAAATCAAAAAGATTATCTGACCATCCTATACCTAATATAGGATTCGATCTAAAAAAAGATCTTTAACCGCATTATCAATATTCCAGAAATCTTAAAAACTCCATCTGGATTTCCAATACCAAATATGCACATATCTATCCCACCAAGTACTGGAGTACCCCCAAATTTGTTCCAAATGAATTGCAATAATCCATTAACGAATTTGTGATTTAACAAGAATCTGCACATGGTCTTACCGTCACATAAACAACCCATCTGGCTGGTACTATACTCCCAACTTCCTATCATTTGAGAGTTACAAATCTTAGGAATAAGGTTCATTACAGTACAAATGTGAACCAAGTGTCATTCTCGTTCCATGTCACAATTTTCCATAACAAAATAGGGTCAACTCATGGTCCTATAGATATTCAAAATAAATTCAACTTAATGAATTCAAAAAACCGGTGCTATGCAATTTTCATACCCAAATTACAAAAACACTATCACATTTACCTACTCAGGTGTCTCATTTTATTCCTCCCTTAGATTTTTCGGTTACCCGAAATTTCTTTTAGCGAAGGTCCCCGAAAATTCCATTGACACAAGTAAATGCTAGGTTACTTCCTTTTTTGACCACACCAGTTCAATTTCATTACTTTGTTAAAATTGCCTGAATCAATGGAAATTCAATAAAATTTGGTTCCGGGTATTCTTTTCGATATTTGATACATTTCTTTTTTTAATTGAATATAGAACTACCTCCCAAAGACTACGACCTCATCCCATTAATTCATTTAATAAGTATCTGAAAAGCTTTCATTTGCCTAATCTTAAAGATCAAAATCATTTAAGATAAGCCTATCGGTGCACACCGAGTCCAAAAGGAAGAACCAAAAATATCATGAGTTAATTCGAACATGAGCCCAAAATGGTTCCACCATTTTTTTGAGAAAGAGATCAGCAATAATTAAGTAATTTATGATACAAATCTTCTAGACCAAGGTATAGTACTTGCAAATGGCGAACGTCAATCAAACGCACCAAAATTCTCTACAAGAGAAGCCAAACCCATCCAAACGACTAGACAACAATGATGGAGGCATTTATGGGATGAAATAATCTCAAATTTCCAAAAACAAAAAATTAGAGCAACAAGCTATCATATGCTTATAATTTTCCAACAAAAATATCAACAACCATCAAGAATGCACCACCTTGGTCCTCTAAAGGAACAATTCAAGATGCCAATAAACCCCTTACTACATGTCCTGAACTTGACACTAGCAAGACACATAAACGCTTTCAATTCTAGAATATTGCTCTTTAAGGGCAACAGTAGACCATAGAATCTGAGAACCGTGGACGGTTCTCCACGGTTCTCAGAACCGCACAGTGAACCATACGGTTCACAGTTTTTTTTTGAAGTGAACCGTGGTGAACCGTGTAATAATTAATTAATTAATTTTTTTAAGTTCCCACCCCCCAAAACAGCCCAAAAAAATGCCAAAAAAAACAAAAAAAAAACCAGATTTATTTACAGTTCTATTTACAATTGGCAAAAGTTTCAAATTATTGCAGACTTATTTTACAGTTCTATTCCAAATTGAACCATAGCATTTAATTAAGGAACTGTGAAACAGCCCAAAAAAATCATAAACAGCCCAAAAATAGGCACATAACTGTGAAACTGTGAAACAGCCCAAAAAATCAGCCTTCACAAACTGTGAAATGAGGGCCAAAAACAACCCATAAACTGTAAAATGAGGGCCAAAAACTATTTTGGGGGGAAATTGGCCCAAAAAAAATTAATTAATTAATTGTAGGAACCGTACCACGGTTCATGAACCATGGTACGGTTCACCCCACGGTTCTGGGAATGGGTTTTATGCAGTAGACTCACATTCTAAAGAGAAACCATAGAGTTACAGCTTTGTGAATTATATATTTCAAAGTTACAAAGTTGAGATCAGAATTCTGTTTTGCTCCAAGCCCTTCTGAATTTGTCTGCTAATTGCCATCAATGAAAACACTTCTGTAGGTCCTCAACATGCTGGTTTTGGTTATCTTAAAGCAAGGAGAGAATAGAAAGACACAGAATTGATGCAAAAGGAGGGTCCAGTGTGATCATCTTTTGACGGCGGTATCAACAAGAACAAGTGTTAATAAGCTTTTTTAGCTATTTAGGTCCCTTCTCACTCTAACTCATTACCTCTGCATTGCTCTGCAAATGCAATGGGCATCAAAAAGCACGAGAATAACTTAGCCCTTCTAACAAAATTAACTTAAACATCAGAACAAAAAGGAAAAACCTATCACATTACTGAAGTGACAGTTATGTTATACAGAGGGAGTCGACAAAGAACCGGGAGACTCAAAGGTTCGACGACCACCCTTTTTAGAATGTCCAAACTGAGTGCCGTTAGAACAAACTGAGTGCCGTTAGAACAATCGTCGTGAACAATGCCGACAACAAATTGAGTGCCGTTAGAACATGCTTAACCAGCCGTTCTTGTAATAGTGATTAGACTAAACCATTTCTCTCACTCCATAAATAAAAAGGACGAACACGAGAGAGTTGGTTGAACACCAATGTCAGATAGGCATAGAACTTCCAGCTGATGTCCAAGAGTCCGCTAGTAAGCGAGACTGTCTGATATAATTTGTTAGAGACATAGTATCTCTTGCGCCGACGCGCTGGGTGGGTTTGTCACACAACGCTCAAGAAAAGGTCATTGATAATACAATAGTTGTAATGCACATGTTTTTCTTTATCTTGAATGATATCGAATGCTTTGATGTCTGATCGTTGTCAGTACGTGTTCAGCTGTTTATTCTTATTCAGCACACTGGCTCAATCTTGTTGAATGCTTAAACAAATTAAAAACGTAGGTCAGCAATATCTATCTATACTCTGGAAGATTGTAGATCTGATCTAGCAGCAGTAGCCGCCAGTCAGAATCAAATTCTATCCGAGTACAGTGAAGCCGTTGTTCGTGCTAAGATACACGTCAGTTGTATCAGAGCAATCGAGGTTCGAATAGAAGAGAGTGTGAACACGAATCCCTTTCGGTTTCGTTTCGTGCAACAATTGCCAACAATCGACTCCTTCTCAGCACTCCAGGAGTGTGATGTGAATAATCTCGCTCTTTATCTTGAGCAGCATGAGAAGCAGCGACACCTTGGGTAGTGGAAGCATGACGAAGGAGGTCTGGCCACGAAGGATCAGCAACAACAACATCCCCAAGTGTGCGAATCCCCTTGCGTGAAAGAACCAGGTCAACTCGACGTCGAAGTGACTGTGAATCAGACACAAACAAGATGTGAGTCTGCTCCCGGACAATATGAAAGTTGTATTCATGTGCAATAGATGCCAATATGTCACAAATAAAATCATGAGTCGTGGTGCGATCCCCGCCAGAAGGGCAATACATGAGATAAGTGCCAAGAGAATCAGGAGGGTGACCACATGAACATTTTGTCAAACCCGCCAGCATTGGATGGGGGAGACCCAATTTGACTCGAAGAGCGGTGACAAAGAGCTCTGGAGAAAGGCGCAGTAATGGAACAACAGGGCGTGCAACAAGCCAAGCACTCAGCACCTGGGCCTACACAAGACAGAAGGCAAGCTCGAGTCTCATCAAAAGGTGAATCTTTGAAAAGCTGGGTGAAAGCATGCGAGTGAAACTTCTCCAAAACATAAATTGGCTATATGTGTTTTAAAACTCTCTTTGCAATTTACTATCCCATACCAAAAAACAGACCCCCAATTTTGTTCTCTAATAAGACCCAAAAGAAAACAAATAGTGAAGGAGGACCTCACGATGCTTTCACACACTCTCTCTCTCTCTCTCTCTTTGTTCGCCGATGCTGCTGCGAATATACGAGCATAGTTGAAGCGATGACAATTGATGATCAGCAGACACTGACTGCGATTATGATAATGGATGATCAGCATACACTGACTGCGGTTATGATGAGCATCTCCAACTTCTGAGCTGTGAATAGGGGAGACGATTCTGGCTACGCTTGGTAGGTGCTCTACTGTCAAGGCCCTTGCTGCACCTGCGCAAGCAGCACCCGTTATACTTTTCTTTTCTCTCAGTAGAGGTTTATTCAAGTAAATTTCGTGTGTGTAGATTTTGGAGCAATTACATTGAAGAGGAATAGTTGCTGATTCCATTTCTCCAGCTTTTAGGGCAGGCTTATGTTTTCTATTTGTGCTTTGACAGTTTGATGCTGTGTGCGTGAGCAATGAGTGATCGGGAATCTATGTGTTTGTTTCGTAAATGATTGGTTGAGTAAATGTAGTAACTGAAAGGATGAAGGTGCTATTTCCTTTGGAGAAGCATAAATCAGTTACCAAATCCTGGAAAAGTATTGCAATTAACTGTAGAAAGCTGCATATTGGGTCAGCAATGGTGCTTAGAGGGGATGGCTGTTTTACATAGCCTTATTATGGATCCAGGCTCTTGCAAATGACAATATGGTCCTCCACATCTGAGAATCACAGGCATTGCTGGTTTTAAGCCTGCAAGCAGAGTGGATGAGGCAGGTCGTTGGCTTGCTGATTTCGCCCGTTCCGTTTGAGTATCATGCCTTGCAATCAAGTGGGACAACATTCACCCTGCATCTTTGCATTTAAGACATAATGATGAAAGTGCTGGTTGTGAATTGCATGTTTAGGCTTAGACATCTTATGGATGAAACCATGATGGCGGGGGAGCCCTAGGAAGATTGTACTGAAATTTTTTTGAAGCATGAACCCTAAATTTTTTCTACAAGGAATTCTCAGCATAGGAAACAATTCACCTTTAGGTTTTATGGATTGCTTCCACGAATCTCTTGATGATTACTCAAATAAATTTGAGGCAATTGATGCATGCATCCCAAGGGATTTTTCTGGGCGATTTTTAATAGAACTAATATATCTTGGTTGTGCCATTATTAATACTTTCGCGTGTGAGGGTTTAGAGGGGCGAACCTTATACTAGATGGCAGGCTCTGACACAGAGAGCCGGCTTCAAGATTCTACCTCTTCATACGAGCACTTTTAACAAAGCCAAAGATTTACTAAAAATGGATGGTTGAGGATGGAGGATGGTTGCTCTTGATATTCTACTTGTTATCTTCTTTGCAGCCCTTTCCAACTATGAGAACGTCTTGAAAATGAATTGAAAAAGCCTCCAAGTGATTACACAACCTAATAAGTCAACTTTAGATCCACCTTGGTCTCCTACCAAGGTATCTCCACCTCCGAGCATACCAAATGCAAAGTCTTGCACTTCTAATGTTAATAATTCTCTAGAGTCCAATTTGATTCCTCTTTGAAGCAAATGAAAACACATACAAAAAAAGACCTATATGAAATATCGTGATAAAGCACCAAGCTTGATTCTACTTGGAAACTACAAAATGCAATGATTCATGGTATAACACTACGACCTCATTACATCACCAAAACCTTTAATGTTCTATCAATGCATTTCACAAGAGCTCTAGATTTAATCCAAAAGATGCCAATAACCTTAATTCATGTGCCCATGCACATCACATAAAAAAGAATGCAACATTGGCTCGCAATGCAGTTCCTACTATCACAAGATATGAAAAGAACAATGAAAGAAATAATCTCTCTATTGTAGTTGTAAAATTAAATGGGCTAAGACCTAATTACATGAAGTATGTAGGGTGGTTCTCCTCTTCAAAACCTAACTTGATGTGCAAATTGTGACACTAATCCTGATCTTACATTGTCACCAATGGTCAAGATGAGACATTGGTAAATGTAACTAATAGAATGTACTAACTTGTGTAACACTCCAAAGAGGTAATTTGAAACTGAAGTTTGCACAATATTGTCTTGCTAAGTTGGTCTCACATATTGGCGTGATTTATAATTTTACGTTACCATATCTACAAACTCGTCTAAATTCTCGAACAAGTGATTTTCGTAAGCAATACATTTTGGTAAATAACTGAAAAGGAGCTCAAGACTTCAAGATGTGAGAGGTCCTAACCCACAACACATTTGTAAGTAGCACTCTTACTCGGTGGTTCACAAAAGTTTTTGAAAAATTTGGCTTTCACATCAAGTTTTACCTATTTTATTCACATTGCCAACTTGAACTTGACTCAAGGGCAAGAGTAAATTTTAAGAATGGCCTCCACAAAGAAGGGAGGGCGAGGGCATTGTAGCCCCCCATACTTGAGAGGAGTACATAGAAATTGGATTCACAGACAATAACAATTACCTTTTCTCTTCCCTACTTCAAAGCCTGTTCTCCTCCTCGTCTCCACAAGAGTTGCATCACGCTATTGGGAGACTCTTCCGGGGATTTCACAATACTCTGTCTGTCTCAAGCATCCTTCACAATTGCTCGATCACTAACATATTGATATCATTGGAATGTCCAAGAGCAATTATGTCCCAAAGCAAGCGTTGATCCTGAAACAAAATTGAAGCTAAATGTAATAGCCTATTAGTTCGATTGCTAACGTAGTATTTTGAACTACCCCGCAATTTTGTGCTCATGTAGGCTTCTACTTCCTTCTGAAGTTCTTTGATCCTCGTTTGCTCCAATCTAGATGCAGTAGGAATCCATTGTATGTGCCTCAGTTACTATGTAGATAAAAATATAGGCTATAACACCTCGAGAAAGAGAAATAATAGAATATTCATCGATGATGTCAAAAAATTCATTCTAGGTTTTTTCAACATAGGGTTATCGTGATGACGTGGTTAGAGGCTCGTTAGAGATGTAGAAGTCTATTTTAGCAAATTGACCATGAATGAAGATTGATGCAGATTCCAACTTACTATGATTTGCAGGTTGAAAATTTGATTGCTCGATACAGAGGGAAAGAGAGAAATGACAAGTGCAAGTGGCTTGGGATATGTGTTGATTGCACTGGGTCCTGCGTTCTCATTATTCATTCTTGTCATTTCGCACAAATCTTTTCTGGTCCTCACAGTCCTTACAAGGTGAATTTGTAGTACCATTATATATTTCTGATATATATTTTTTACGAAGATCTTGCTTTTACATTGTTAAACCTTTGTGGGTTAGATTTTGGAAAGTACCAGATGGGGGGTATGTAGTATTTTCTTTGAATGCATGCTAATAGGAGTATTTAATATTTTCATTGAATCCATATTACAGGCTCATATTGATTGTTAAACGCGTCAAATAGAATGGTCACATTCCTACATACTGCTATGTAGTTGTGCCTTTAGGTACATTTGTTATTTATCCATCTTCGGCAAGTAAATGTCAAGAATCAAGTAAGGACCATCAACGATTACAACTTAATTGAATTGAAAGGAAGATGATGTTTGACATGGAGAGTCAAGAGTCTAGTGGACTGTAGACATCAAGTTTGGCCTTTGGCCTTATCTTATACCCAATATAGAGAATCAGAACTCAACTTATTGTGAAATTATTTTCAGACCTCTTGTGTTGTTATAGTTGAATAAGAAGATTCGTAGAGTTACTTCATGAAGTAGAGTTGTTTCAAGCAATGAAATCCAAATACAAGCTTCAATGTAATGAGAGTGTAGCTTGCCTAATATCACTTGCAAATCTTTTTAGTTTTGGAGGATGCTTTCAGATGTCTTTAGGGATTCTAGAGCGGCCATGTTTTTGACAACAAGCTCATCATTTCAGAAAATTTCAATCACCAAGAAGCGTTGACATGTATAAAAGCTAAAGTTGGGTATTGAGAACTCTTTCTGGTACTTTTATGTTCATATACCTTCAAATCGGAGGAAAAACCTCGATTTCTTGGCTATGATAATTATAATGCATATTAGGTGTATGATCCAAAACCTAAAAGAGCCTTCATTAGTAGGTTATGATATTTGATGAGGGTAAATCTCCAAAGGTAGAAAAAATAAGAAAGAGATGGAAGAATGGATTTTTATTATACTACAAAAGCCAAAACAAGAAAAATGCAAACATGTAGTAGAAGATATCCAAGAGCCGTTAGCAAAGATGTAAGGGAACAAAGAAAGAGAAAGTTTATGTTTACAATTGGGACACATGGTCCTCCTCTACAGCTCTACCCTACAAAAGTTGCCTAGGTGGTACTAGCGACCAATAAAGGCAGAGAAAATATGGGAAGAGGGTGAATAAGGCAAAGGGTGAAAAATGCAAGAGCCTCAACAATGCAATGACAACAACAAGATTGGAAGTATCATGAGGAGCAACAACAATTACTAGATCAAGGCCAAAGGCATTCTAAAAACTATGCCCTAATGTAAATTGTTTTGCAAACTTTGAAACAACACACATATGAGGATTGCAATCAAGGGTAAAGAGCTATATAGGAAGAGTATGAACGTATTATGTAGAATGAAACTTGGGAATTGTTGGAAGTTGGAACTACCAAAGCATAAAAAGGCAATAGGTTGTGAGTGGTTCTACCAAACAAAGTTGAATATAAATTGTACTATTGTAAACATAAAGCACTATTGTTGGCCAAAGGCTATGCTCAATAAGCATGCATTGAGTATGAAAGACGTGCATTCGTGGCAAAGATGCCATTAATCTGAACCAGACATTAGGGTCCAGGCCGAAATGTCTGTGTCCGGACCCGGACGCGGGGTCGGACGCGTCCAATTTTTTTTTTTTAATTAAAAAAAAGAAAAAATAGATGCGTCCAGGGTACGGACGCACGCGTCCGGGGGTCCGGACGTTTTTTTTAAATTTAAAAAAAAAAAAAAAAAAACCGGACGCGTCCGGACGCGGATGCACCCCTGGCGTCCGGACGCGCGTTCGCGTCTAGGTCCCGCTTCCTTAGATCTGGACTATACTTTCATTGTTGCATTTTTTGGTTGGGATTTCTAGCAAATTTTGAAAGAGTGCATCCTTGAATGGCAATTCGGAAGAGGTCTACACACAGATAGTTTGAGGGGAAAGAAACGAACATCTTGTATGTGAATGTTATACGGGCTAAAGCAAGCACCTAGGGCATGGTACAATCGGGTGGATGAGAATTCAAAAAAAATGGTTATGAGAGAACTATAAGGGGTAAAATATGCACAACTTACAAGTAGACGAAGCCCAAAGGGGTAACATTCATTTCAACAACCCCCCTTACTGGATTTTGTATTTACACTAACACCTATCATCCATCAAAATTTCTCAAATTTCTCTTTACTATGAACTTTAGTATAGATGTTTGTTTCTTAGTCGTTAAGTGTCGCAATAAACCAGCTGACTCTCACCACTTTGCACCTTCTCTTGTATGAAGTGCTGTCCTGCCTCTATGTGCTTGGTACGACCATGATACATAGGGTTTTTGGCCAACTGAATACAACTTTGGCCATTGCAATATAGAAAAGAAGGATCTATTTGAGTGATATGGACATCACCAAGTAGATATGTAATAGGGTATGGAGAGGGAGATTTATTCACCAATGTTCTTTTTTGAGTGCAGGAAGGAGAATTAGGTGTTGGAAGGAGAATTAGGTGTTGAAGGATTCTAGAGCTTTGGGAGAAAGAGAAAGTCCCATCTCCACTCTCTTGGAAGCTTTGGCATACATTTGAAGAGGAAAGTTACTGGTGGTGGCCGGTTTAGAAAATCTGGTTCACTCACCTCTCTCGTGTGTTTCTTCTCTAGTCTTTTAGATGTCCATTGCTCTTGTATGTCGCAGATTTGCAACATCGTGGCAATGAAGATTCCCGTCCTCTCCTAGCTTGAGGATCTTTTATGTGTGTGTAAGGGACGTAGATCGATTTGGATAATAGATTGTACCCTATGCTTACCTATTCCTGTTACTAATTTTGTAAGGAATCTAGTTGTTGCATGTCAGTCTTGTGATGTCAATAGGTGTATGTTGATGTTAGATTCCCATAACTTACACATGTGGTTCCATGAGAGTCATGGCAAAAGATTCCTTCTGCTTATGCAGGTATTGGGAATTGCTATGTATGTTCATTAGTTTATAATTATCCGTGCTGGATTGTTACAGCACTTCTTTCACTTTCGTGCAGAATAGCTGTAGCTCTTTTGAAGCCTTGAAATCTCTTGCAATAGCTATCATCCCTGAGAGACATCAATCTGGAAGGAAATTGCTTCAACAAAGAACTTTCTTTTGTATGCAACTTAAACTTGTCCCGGTTTGCAGTTGGCCAAGTTGTATGCAAGACTTTTGATTGATCACCTTAAGTTTTTGCTACTTCTGTGCACTCAACAGGCTTTAGCTATTTCTTCGCCCTTTTTCTCTAGAATGTCTTTGATTTTTAAATCAACTTACAAAGAATGAGGTGCCTTTTTACATACTCTGGGGCCCCTTTTTGTGCTTTGAAGCAAAATGACTACAATTCCTTGCAATATGCATCTAGACATGTTTCTGCAGTACATGCACTGCATTTTTTTTAGTGAACTGAGTACCACTTTTATGCAGAGTAACTCCTCCCTTAACAATAGAAGCATCCTTAAATATTTGAAAAAGCTGCGATGTCATTTGCACATTAGTTTGGGAAGGCTCGATATAAGCTTTGTCAAACTCTCTATATTGTTGCTAACAAGTTGAGAATTCAAAAAGATATTTTTTTATGTGAGGAAACACATTTCAAATAAGGCCCTACAAGTCCAAAGGTTTGACAACAATTATCAAGACCCAAAAACAGAAAGTTGTCAGAAACGAATATTTTTCTTTTTGGACAAATGCTTAGATGCATAGAAGATGAATATAGAGCTTCAATTATTGTTTTTAGTCTCTTTTATCTCTTTCATTCCCTACAATCATGCTCGACAAATTATGTCATTTGCTTAGTGTATTTGTAGCTATTGAGCTTGCTCAAAAACATTTCCAATGTAAGGTGACATGATCGGCTTATGCCTTCAACAAGTGGATGCTTTTTGCAACTATTAACCTTGCCAACGTTGTTCGAGAATGAACCTAATATTTGAAAATTTATAAATTTTGAGTGATGAGTGTTGAACAAGAGCCAAGGTGAATCTCGACCTTTTCACTTGTGAAGCTGGACATGTTTGGTTGATATTTGTTTGTTTATGGATGTGTTGCTTGAAGGTTTCATACATGCTCTGACCTTTTCTTGAAAGTAAAACTTGCTGATTTCTGTAAAATTGAAAGTGTCATGCACAACGGGAAAACAAATGTAGTCGAAGAGTGAGATGGATCTGTTAACCATTCTCGATATTAAAGCTTTAATCTGACATGTACCTATTTACGTTTTCAAAGCAGTGCACTTATCTGGCTCGTGACTCTTGTACTCATCGCCAGTTTATGGCGAGCTTTTCTTCCTCTTCAAACGTCCTTCTGGCTCTTTGCTATACTCTTACTGTCAGCAGTCGTGGTTCAGGAGATAGTAAGGGTTCTTCTTTGGAGAGTATTCAAGTGAGTTAACCTTCCTTTTCCAAGGATTGGCAGCCTAATGATTTGATGGTGGATGTTGGAAGCTCCCCGATTAGGCATTGTAGGAATCCACGAAAGCATTACCGTTGATTATTTTGATAGTTAAAATTGAGTGGCTTTGGAGCATCAAATTTGATCTGTTGAATTTTAGGGATCATTGCGATGTTGTCATATTTTTTTGTCTTATAATGTTACTAGAAGTTGCTTTAGGTAGTGCTATTCAACATTGCAACTGTCTTTGAATTAACTAAGAAAAGTCTTCTGGTAGTTTTAAGTTGTCCTGATATAAGTCGTAGTAACTTGTTGACAGAGCAATTGACATCACAGTTTGCCACATCAGCTCTGTAATATTTTTAGCATGCAGGAAAGTAGAGGTCGCTTTGAATTTTCTAGCAGTGAAGTGTTCCAAGCCTCGTCTTTCAGTCAATGACAAGCTCGAACTCGCGCTTGGTAAATGCTCGTCTTTGCTATACAGCCTTTTGGGTTTTGTTACAAGGCATCACTGGCATGAAATGTGTGCTCTTTTTGCTGGTTTCATTATCAATCTTTGAATGAATGGAGCTGTGCGCATCTCAACTTATTAAAGCATGTCATGTAACGGTAGCCTTGTCTGAGTTTGGTGAACCTAACACTTCATAAATTCCACATTCGCTCTCTTAGCATGTTTCTGCGAGTAGATGAAATGAATGTAGAATGTAGTATTAGTACTTGTGCTAGTAGGTTAGCTGATCTACATCATTCTTAGGAATGCTTTTGATTCAGCCTTTCCTTACTATTGAAGAAAGGTTAGTTATTGGCAGTAACTTTTCAAGTTCATGGATAGATCATATATGTTGTCCCCTTTTTGACCATGGATAGATCAGATATGTTGACCCCTTTCGACTTTTTGTGTTATTGCAGTAGTCTAGCAGCTCAATGATACGATTTCATTTTGTTATGCAGCAACAGGATTTGGACATGGATTAGCACATTCTGTCTTTTTCTGTCTCAGTGTACTCACTCCTGCATTCGGTCCTGCGACATTTTATATTGATACTTGCAGACAATTGCCTTATTTTTTAATTGTTGGTAAACCTCATTCCTTTGTTGAGAATCCTTTGTCCTATTATTCTCAACTTGACATGTGGTTTTTCACTGCACATCTATGAAGATAAAGAATATGTGAAATTTGGGGTATGACTGGAAAGTCGACAGTCAAACATGAAGTCGAAAGAGCTAATTACGAATGGGTGAACACAGGGGAGCTAAATCTGATTCTTAGTAGCTGAAAACATACAAGAGAGTGAGATTGTAAAACCTGCTTGGGATTTTGGATACGAAGTGATTCATATAAGGCTAAAAGTTTGTGGTCTTTATAGAAGCAATTGTAGACATTAATTACAAGACACTTGTCTCAATACATAAAAAAGTTGTTAGTCCGCATCTATATAGTATAAGGTCTTGGAAAAGAGCTCTTTTCTTGTACAGGGGTACAGAAGTAGCTTTAGGTAGCTAGGATGTGTTAATTCTTTGTTGAACTTTTGATCTTTGTGACTTGTGATGGTTGTGGTGTTGGCAGCATTAACTTCATTGGGCTTTCTCATTATTCATACATCTGGAATGGTTATTGCTTTTAATGGTTACATGGATGGCAACAAGGGGACTCAACTTTTTGTCCCAGTTATCCACCTCGTAGCCTCTTTTTTGGTACGTTAAATTGTGAAGAATTTCTTTTTCGGCATTATCAAACTTCTTGTAGCAGTATCAACGGGAGTGTGGTAGGAGACATTGAAAGTTTTGGTGTCATTCCAACTTTCCCATAAAAAGGCCTGCTTCTTGGGAACTTTCTCGTCGTTGCTAAATCCACCAATTCTATTCACAAGGAATCAGATTCGCAAGTCTAGTCAGGCGTTAGCATTATCTGTAATAAGATCATGTATTTCCTTTTGTGGTATTTGTGCTAGTACGTTCTCCTATATATTTGCATGTTCCTGTGCATTGATAATCACTTTTGATATTTGGGATGACAGACAATGGTGAACATTATACCAGGAGGATGCACCTTAGGAGTTTCAATGATTCTTGTTATCGCTGGATTAGGAGCAGGTGTATGTGGAAGGATTGTATGGGACAAAACAGGTGAAGACATTATTGCTGTCAGCACTCAACACAGGATGCACATTGGTTGACCCTGATAATTGACATGTGGCAATTCACTATTAAAATGGAAAGAGTAATGAGCCTCTAATGTGATTACAGAGCTTTAGATTCACAACAATGGCTGCTGGTTATTGAAGATTGTAGTCTAGAAATGAGGAATGTGGTAAACAGTCTTTAGGACTATTCTTTATCTCAGATAGCTTGTGATAATCTGCAAAAAGATAGAAGAATCGGTACTAGCATATGATGAGGTGTGGTTTGTTTGATGCCCAATTAAGAGGTTAAAAACCCCATATATACCTCACTCTATTTTAGCCTGTTTCAAATTAGATAAATTGCCTCCCCAAACTTTACAACAATATAGTAAAACATGTGTGACCTAGGTATAAATAATATTTTTTTGTCCGAGTCTTGGTAACTCTTGTTTACGTATTGTCGTAACTGTTTGTTAATTTTCTCATATTAAAAAAGTTCTCCTTCTCGGTTGTCATTTGCTTCTAAGTCTACCATTCTAAACATTTCTGCTCAATAGTTGTGCGTGGTTGATCTCGTGGTATACATTACGTGAATAAGATTCAGCGTAATCGGTGTGCTCGTTCTAAACATTTCTGCTCAATAGTTGTGCGTGGCTGATCTTGTGGCATACATTACATGAATAAGATTCAGCAAATTTCGTACACTTAAAAATCATAAAAAAATGAAGATTCGTCTCCCCGACGCCAAGTTATGTGGTAGCCTAGTTGTTATAGATTTTCACAAAATCAGTGAATTAAGTAGTATAAAAGGTTTAATCATTTTCCAAGAGAGAGAAATCTCCTCTTTCAGATTGATAAGTGTACAAAGGGTGATGGACAAATGGTGAATGTAGAATACTACAATGACAAATCTGGTTATCCACAGATATTGAGAGAATTGGCATCCAGAAACATCAATGATGAAACAATTTGGTCAAGGTCTGAAGGTATAGAAGGGTACGTTATCTTCCAGGCTCTTAGGAATGCAGTAAGCAATTAATCTAACAACAACAGACAAACAGATCCTTCAAACAGAATCTATTCGGCTTTCAATCTCTCTTAACAAGCACAAGGAATTAGTTCTTATCACAGCAAGCAGACAAAGCAGAACGTCAATTAAGCTATTTATGTGAACACATAGCTCATCTAGAATTAACAAAGGTTTTGATTGATTGTTAAGCTTAAGGCTTCAGCTAATTCCTTGCACACATTAGTTAGAAGTGTCGCTCACAGAGAAAGGTGTTAAACTTTCTTTAAAAGATTACTAGTAACTAGAGAAACAGTCACTTTAGACTTTTATTTTTGGAATTAACTTTCGTCGACCTGGCTGTAGATAGGCAGTACTCTGTTTGATTGAAAATGAGTGCAATAGCTTGAAGCAAACGCGCGAGACAGTATAGCGCAAAACAGGCTTCAACTGAAAATCGTTGAGAAAAAAAAACTTTTTTTTTTAGCCTATTTACAAAATAACTACTGAATCTATTAATTTGATCAGGGCGTTGGCTCCATTGTGGATTTCATTGATGATTGGATGTCAGTGATCAGTATATTAAAAGCATGACATTAAATTACTTAATTTACTAGATCCATCCTATAGTAGATAGTCATCATTCTAATTGTAAATATATATACAAAGTAGGTGGACTGTCAACGTCTCGACGTGGGTTGGATTTTTGACAGTATTGAGAAATATACAATATATACTCAAAAAAATCACGACACGATTCAAGTTGATCTAGTATCAAAAAAATTACAATTCGATTCGAGTTGATCCAGTATTTAAAAAATATGATTCTGAATTTCGATCTTCTGCTTAAAATTTTAAGCCTTTTTTTTTGTGTAGCATAAGTATATAGAGGTTTCAGAATGCTCATTACCGAGTGATTTGGGTGTGAGCATCAAAATCCAACAACAACTTGTTAATCCTCTTCATCTCCTTGATGCTTGTGTGCTTGGATCTAGGGTTGAGGGTGGATAGGAAATACCTGCAACAATTTTGGCACCATTACCGAGGAGCTACGCCAATTTTTCATTTTACAGCACATGTATTTGCTTCATGGATGGATGTTAGCTTGCATTTAGGCATCTTGTTTTGGCATGATAGGGCTAAAATTGCATTTTAGGATTAACTTGGCAGAGCTTTTGTGCTAGATACAAGCACATACCAGCCTGCGAAGGTTAAAGATCAGATAATCTCAAAATTTTGCCAAAAAACACCAGAAAAAGATATTTTTTTTCATGATTTTTTAGTGTCTTTGGAAAGTGACTTTTGTAGCTTTGTAAGGAGGTGGATCTGACCTAGATACAAGTACATACCACCCTGCGAAGGTTTAGGACCAGAGAATCTCAAAAATTTTCCAAAAAACACCAAAAAAAGACACTTTTCTTTTTATGATTTTTTGGAATTTGCCAGAAAGTAACTCTCGCGGAGAGTTTTATAGTTAAATCTAACCTAGATCTGGCTATTGTGAATTTCTTTTTGTAAAGATCCAATGGAGAGATTTAGAAATATCTAAGAAAAAGTGCTAAAAAGTGTTCAAAAACTGAGTTTTTTCAAGATCTTGAAAAATTCGTCCATCAAGAATTCTCGTAGAACTCATATTACCTATATATAGTCTAGATACAGTTATTGTAGAAAGCATGAAGGTTAGATCCACTCAGATATGAAGAAATCTCAAAAAAAAAAAAAAATCACAAAAAACCGCTAAAAATGGGCAAAAATACACTAAAAATGACCTTGTTCTCTTAATTTCTCTAAATTTGTTAGTTCGAAACTCGATCCAAATTGGTAAAAGTTGGAGTGTATTGTGGTTCAGCCACTGTCAAATTTTGGTTCATATCAGACACTCAGATCTTGAAATCTTAAGAGAAACAATCCTACAAAGTGCTCATTTTTAGCAAAAATCTCCAATTTTTGACAATTGGCTCAAAACTAACCCTCGCAGGACTCAGAGGAGTTCCATCAGATTTTGAATCAACTATTGTGAGGAGGGCGAGAATTAATTCATAGGCTTCTTGAACAAAAAAGAAAGAATGAGTCGAAACAACATCATCATTGTACGGTCTTTGAAGCAAGCCATCAACCAGCTACTTTGCGACATTATAGTGCTGAACTATGGAGACCACCCTTGCAAGATTATCTAAACTACAAAAGTTCCTTAATGAAACAATCCGAGACTACACCCATCGGATCTTCCATCTAGTGAAGGATTGTAATGCACCGATTTCTGAATAGACCATTGTGAAGATTTTCAGATCATTAAGATCCAAAATGTGTCCTTTGATCTTTGGTTAGAAAGTCAACACAACATACAACATTGCCAATGTAGAAAAATCAACATCTACTGAATGAAAGAGATGAAAACTCGATAAGAACTTGATCAAACATCAAATATATGATAAAATGAAGTTGTTGTCCGTACAATAACAATACCCTACTGACTTCCCACATGTGGATCCAAAACTAGCAAAATATGAGCATTCTACACACAAGATTGCAAGATATCATCAAGATAGTGCACCAATGGATCATAGATGAACCTGAGAGAGAGAGAGAGAGAGAGAGAGAGAGAGAGAGAGAGAGAGAGAGAGAGAGAGAGAGAGAGAGAGAGAGAGAGAGAGAGAGAGAGAGAGAGAGAGAGAGAGAGAGAGAGAGAGAGAGAAATTGCTCAAACATGAGATAGAAGAAGTAACATAAACTTGAAAAACACTTGCTTGATGTTCTTTTGACCTTACTTGAGTCTTTAAACACATGAAAAAATAGATCCAAAACATCTTTCTAAATGACCCTCAAGTTGATGCTCTTAACTAGCTCCAAATTGCCACCTTTTCTTTTGTGTTGTTGAAGCACTTTGAGATCAACCTCTTGATCTTCCACTTGACCATCAAAGCCATTGACTAAGACCTATTTTCCAGATACATTAGTTGCTTTTACAACATAAGAACCAATATCCACTTGCATAGTATCATCTACACAAGAAGATTTTCCAAAACATGTGAGTAAAGCAAAGTGTGTCACTTCCACCCCTCTCAAACATATGATCTTGATTCAACAAGATCTCATCAATGCTTGATCGCGAATCCCCACAAAGTTTAGTGAAAACAATGTCACTCGGTGTCACCATCATAAATCAAAAGATAGATTTCAAACTTTCTATAGAGTAGGTGAATATGAGTATCAAACATAATAAATCCAGCCCTCTTGAGTCCATAACAAACCTCAATAAGCTCACCAATGAGATCTCCCTTTCCTTGAAGAAATTTCCTCTCGATTTGCTCCATGTAGTCTTCTTCAACCAACCTTTTGTCATCTCGATCATGAGTACAAATTCTTTGAAAGTGAAGGAATGTAAAGAACACCATCAAGTCTTGATTTCCTATTAGTAGAAAGAAAAATAGGAATTGAACCAATACCTTATATGACACACTCACCACCATTGGCCATGTGAATTGCTTTCTTGGATCCATCATAAGTGCCAAAGAAGTAAAGAACTCCTTGTGACTAGTCATGTGTGAACTAGCACTATCAATCCACCATGAATCTTTGTCACCTTCACTTGATATTAGACTTGAAGAACACATCAAAAGAGAATCACCACCACCTAGATCCTCATCATTAGTAGTAAAGTTGATTTGCTTGCTACCTTCATCTCTTTGCTTCTTCAAACATTCATTAGCAAAATGCCCTTTGATGCCACAATAAAAGCATTTCAACTTAGACTTGTCTTTCTTTTTGCCAAAAGAGGAAGTCTCACCGTGATCTTGTTTTTTTTACCACATTCTTTGCCTTTGCCCTTGAACTTGCCCTGTACCGATTTAGATTAAGATTTGACAGTAAATTTCTCAACCAAAATGCTTCCTTGATAGATTGAGAAGCAGGAATGTATTCTGCTTCTATAGAAGAAAGTGCGACAGAAGTTTGCTTACGACTGTTCCATGATTAGGACCGCCGTTGAAGAAGAATATAAATCCAGATGTGGATTTACGATTGTCTACATCTCCTCCCTAGCTTGCATCAGAATAACCACTAAGCTGATGAACATTGTCGTGGCTGACATCTCCATAGCAGATGCACTGGTGCATGGTAGCTCGAATATATCTCATGACTATTATGAGAGCCTTCCAATGAGTAATGTCAGGGTTAGCCATGTATTGGCTAAGTGAGCTTACAGCAAAAGAGATATCTGGTCTTGTACAGACCATTGCGTGTGAGAGATTTCAACTAGTTTAGTCTAGTTTAGTCATATTTTGGTAAATTGTCAATAAGAGGCCAAAACTCGCTAGACTTAGAGATAAAATTTTTGAAGTTATATTAGTTTAAAATACATTCAATAAACACTTTTTGAAAGTGTGGGAAAGTTGGTAGTTGAGTTTGAGAGAGATTCAAATTTGAACTTTGGGTACATTGAATCTAGACCCAGAAATAGTAGGGTTTACATTTTGGAGGGAAAGCCAAGTGGCCAAATAGGATTTGGACACTCTATAAAAGGATGTAACTCCTGGAGAGACACATCTTCTCTCTTCTCTCTCTCATTTCATCACTATACATGGTTCTCTTTGGGTTCTACTACTCATTGGTGCACTATCTTGATGATATCTTGCAATCTTGTGTGTAGAATGTTCATATTTTGCTATTTTCGGTTCCACACGTGTGAAATATAGTAGGTTACTGTAATTGTACGGACAAAAAACATATTTTATGTTTTGGTTCATGTTTGATCAGTATCTCTTAGAGTTTGCATCTCATTTTGTATGTAGATGCTGATTTTTCTACATTGGTAGGATTGTTGGTTTGCTCCTTATTGTAACCAAAGGTCAGGGACATGGATTGGTAGCAAGGATTTGGAGGAGTTACCAATGCTAGAGCATGCTAGATTGATTTCTACTAAAAAATCAGCATTTTTGCATGTGCAGAATTGATCTTTTGTTGGTCAAAACTCAATATTATATACTTGATCAATTCCAATTTCACACTTGGCTTACTGGATTTAGATGATTTTTGGTGCATTAGAAAGGTCTCATTAGACTTTACAAGAAGATGTATCAAGTTTTTAGAAATTGCATGGAATTTGAGATATTCAATTTTTTGTGATTTTGTCAAAAATCTAATTTTGATTGGATCTCTAGTTTGTGAGGTTACTGAACCTCATTTGAGTGTGTTTCAATCTTAGGAAGTGGCAAGAATCATTATATTGAGGATAGATCGTAGGTTGATCAAGATTTCACTATTCTATGTGTTGATTTTCTAGTTAGAAGTGCTAGAAGAGATTTGAGAGGTTCCATATCTTTGTGATATCTTCTTGAGTTCATTTATTGACATTCAAGAGAGTGCTTTGTGCATTGGAACAGGTTGAAAGAAGAAGATCAGGTCATTGCAACATGGCTACAAGTGGTGGATTCATGTTGGAAAGTGAGGATGGAGTCCTTATTGGAGATGAATGAGCTGATGGAGATTGTTGCAGGTGTAGAGGAGAGGCCTCAAGCACCTCAAGATCAAGTGAGGTATGACAAGAGAGCAAAGAAAGCTCTACATATGATTAAGATGAATGCTACCAATGAACTTCTCAAGGAAGTTGGTAAGTGCACATCATCTTTGGAGGCTTGGGAAGCTTTGAAGAAGCTTTATGAATCCAAGTCTACATCAAGAGTGCTTACTCTTAGGAGGCAAATCTTTCCAAGTTTGCAAAAGAAGGAAGAGAGTACTCATGCTTTTGTTTTGAGGGTTAAAGCATTCAATGATGAGTTAGCATGTATTGATGAAAGCATTAAGGAGGTAGAACTTGTTCAAGTTATACTTAATGGCTTGTTGGATGATCATGATAATCTTGTTCAAAGTTTCGCTATTCAAAAGACTTTGCCAAGTATTGTGGATTTTCAAGAGATCTTGGTGAATGAGGAATATAGGCTTCAATCAAGAGGAGGTGGATCTACATCATCTCATTATGAAGAGGAGGCTATGTTCATCAAAGGCAAGTTCAAGGGAAAAGGCAAAGGCAAGTGGTCTAGAGGTCAAGATCAAGGTGAGACTTCGTCTTTTGGCAAAAAGAAAGATAAGTCTAAGTTGAAATGCTTTTATTGTGGAATCAAAGCCATTTTGCTATTGAATGTTTGAAGAAGCAAAGAGATGAAGGTAGTAAGCAAATCAACTTTACTACGAATGATGTGTATTCGGATTTTGTCGATGATAATGCAACTGAGGTCTGCTTTCGACTGTTCCATGAGATTGGGCATTGTTTGTATAAAAATACAAATATAGAAGTTGATTTTTTGGTGTCGACATCTCCTGCCCAATCCGCATCTGTGTAGGCTTCAAAGATATTAGCAGTTTGGCTGCCTCCATAGTAGATGTAGAGAGTTGTTGTTGCTTGAATGTATTTCATGACCTTTGTTAGCGCTTTCCAATGAGCTATGCCTGGATTTGACAGGAACTGGCTGAGTGTACTGATTGAATATGCAAGGTCTGGTCACGTGCAGATCATTGCGTACATCAGTGAGCCGATGATGGATTGAAACGGGTAGCGCTTCATCTCCTCCTTTTCTGCCTCAGTTTGAGGAGACTGTTCCTTTGAGAGTTTTAGTCCAGGGTCTAGTGGAAAGTGACTGGGTTTGCAATTGGCCATTCCATACTTTTCCAGCACATTGTTGAGATATTGTTGCTGACTGATAAAGATCAGTCTGGTGGGTCGATCTCGTTGAATTTGGATTCCGAGACAATAGTGGGCTGGACCCATGTCAATCATCTTGTATTCCTAGGCCAGCATGCATTTTGTATCCTTCATCAGATTCAAATTATTACTGAATAAGAGTGTATCATCTATGTAGAGAGTGATGATTATGAAGTATTCTGATACAGATTTGAAGTAAACATTTGAGTTTGCTGAGTTTGGAATAAAACCATTCTCTATCAGAAATGCATTGATCTTCTGGGACCAAGCTCTTGGTGATTGTTTCAGCCTGTAGAGCGCCTTGTGAATTCTGCATACAAGGTGTTGTTGCTTGTCGTTGAGTTCGTATCCCTCTGGCTGTGTCATATAGATTTTCTCTTCGATGGTTCCATTGAGGAAAGCGGTCTGGACATCCATCTGATGAACTTTGAGATTTGTTGTAGCTGCAAAGGAGAGGAGTAGGCGGATCGAAGCATGTTTGACGACTGGGTTGAAGGTTTCTGAATAATCCAGATTTGGAATCTGGGAAAAGCCTTTGGAGACTAGCAAGGCCTTGTAACAATTTAGCCTTCCTTCAGCGTCGTACTTTGCCATGAATATCCATTTGCATGGAATTGGTTTTCGATCCTTTGGAAGCTTAGTGAGTGTCCATGTTTGATTCTCCATAAGATAATCGAATTCGGTGTCCATTGCTGCTTTCCACTGGTCAGCATCAAGAGTAGACATCGCCTCAGAAACTGTGGTCAGTTCCTGCACAAAGTAGCAGGCCGATCATCCATAAATTTGGATGGAGGTTGTTTGGACCTGTTTGACCTCCTGGTTTGAACTTTGGTCCTTTGATGTGGGTTGACTCGTTGAGATTTTGACTCATCTTCTGAGTTAGCATCGAGATTCTACAGTTGAATCTCTAGATCAAAAATGATTGGTTGTTCGATCCATGAGTCGGAATTATCAGCAGCTTTCCCTTTGTGGTCGAGGAACTGGTCTTCCATGAAAATGACATCTCTACAAGTGAATGCCTTCTCGGTATCTAGATTGTAGAGCTTGTATGCCTTGTGATTTTGGGAATAGCCAATGAAGATTGTTTTCCAACTCTTGTCATCTAGCTTTCTTCTTAGATCCTCAAGGATCTGAACGAAAGCGATGCATCCAAACACTCAAATGTTTGAGTGATGGTTTTGATCCTGTCCACACCGCATAAGGTGTCTTGCCAGTCCAATATCAAGTGAAGGTGACAAAGATTCATGGTGGATTGATAGTGGAGCTAGTTCACACATGACTAGTCACAAGGAGTTCTTTACTTCTTTGGTCACTTACGATGGAGCCAAGAAAGCAATTCACATGGCCAATGGTGGTGAGTGTGTGATTGAAGGTATTGGTTCAATTCCTATTTGTCTCTCTACTTATAGGAAATCAAGACTTGATGGTGTTCTTTACATTCCTTCACTTTCAAAGAATTTGCTAAGTGTTGGTCAAATGATAGAGAAAGGATACATGGTAAAGTTTGGTGGCGATGCTTGTTTCATTACAAAAGAAGAAATCTTGGTTGCTAGGGGCAATAGACAAGGTAGACTTTTCAAGCTTGATGCTTTTGTTATGGCTAATAAAAAGGATGGAATGGAAAAGGAGATTGGTCTCAACTTTCCAAAGTTACCTTTTAGCATCAATAAAATTGGTGGATCGTATGCAAAGTCTAAATAGCTTCCTTATGCTAGATCTAGGTCAAGATCTAATATGCTTCTTGGAGATGTTCATCTTTGTGCTAACTTGGCTAGTCTTGAGGATAATGATGGTGTTTCAATGGTTCTTCATGGCAAGTGCAAGCATGCAAAAGGTAAGGAAATATCTAACTTCATCAATGGAGGTGAAGGTTCTTCCTTGGAAAAGATTGTTGTTAATGATTCCTTTGATCATATGTCAAAAGATGTTGCTAGGTGCATTCATGAAGAAGATGGTTCTTCTACATTCTTTTGTGATGAGTCCAAGAAAGTCATTTTTGCAGCAAGTGGAGTCACATGTCTTCATAAAGAGAGTAGATCAAATGGTTCTATCAAGAGACTTGGTGAGGAAGATAGTCACAAGTCAAGAAGAAGAGAAGTATGTGAAGAGTTCAAAGTAGGATGTACTTTGAATGATATCATTGTGAATGATAGTGAGGAAGAATTATTATCATATGAGTCATTACCTAAATCATTGAATAGAAGTTCTTGTTTGAAAAAATAGAGTACTTCAATCATCCTTATGTTGAAGGTACTAATCATTTTTTTCATGGCTTCTAATGTTTTTGAGGTTTCTACTTCTTATGATGCAATCATTAAGAGAGAGTCTTATGAAGGAAAGAGAATGGAAGATTGTTTCTTGGGAAGATCCAAGGCATGGATCTCACATCTCTTCATCAACTCAAAGGATCTATGATTGTGAATTGATCATTCATGGTCAAGATGGCAAAAGGTTGGTTGGAGAAGACTACATGGAGCAAATCGAGAGGCAATTTCTTCAAGGCAAGGGAGATCTCATTGGTGAGCTTATTGAGGTTTGTTATGGACTCAAGAAGGCTGGATTTATTAGGTTTCATACTCATCTTCACCCACTCTACTTCATGTTGGATGGAAAGTTTGGAATCTATCTTTTGATTTATGATGGTGACATTGGTGACATTGTTTTCACTAACCTTTATGGAAGATCGAGATCAAGCATTGATGAGATCTTGTTGGATCTAGATCATATGTTTGAGAGGGAGTATTTCCAAAGGGTCATGTCTGAAGATATTCATATCTTTGATATCTTTGATGATCAAGAAAAAGGTAAGCAAGTGGAAGTGACTCATTTTGCTTTACTTGGCATGTTTTGGAGAATCTTCTTGTGTAGATGATGCTGGAAGTGGATATTGGTTCTCATGGTTTTCATACTAGAAAAACAAGTAATGGATCTGGAAAACAAAGTTTGCTCAATGACTTTGATGGTCAAGAGAGAGATCAAGAGGTTGGTCTCAAAGGGCTTCAACAACACCAAAGGAAAGGTGGCAATTTGGAGCTAGTCAAGAGCATCAAAGGAAGGTTATTTGGCAAAGATGTTTTGGATATGTTTTTTCAGCTTATTGAAGACTCAAGTAAGGTCAAAGGAGCGGCAAGGAAGTGTTGTTCAAGTTTACTTTACTTGTTCTATCTCATGTTTGAGCTATTTCATGTGGATGTGTGCAAATTGTCAAGATATGGACAAACTAGCTACATTGTCTTGCAATATGTTATTGTTGGAGTTGTACTAGCATTCTTGGTTGGTTTTGCTGATGGAAATGAAGCTATTGGAGGTTCATTATATCACTCATCCATGATCAAGTTCTCAAGTGTTGAGTTACTTGATGCCAATGTTTGGATATTGTCAATTTTTGGTGAATTCATGGTCATTTTCTTGTGTCAAGTAGACCTTGAAGATGGACTAGTGCAAACTACTTGGTTTATAGAGTCATGTGGTACTGGATTTTCATCATTTATGTACTCACCTACTCATGGATTTCCAAGGTTTGATGGTTTCTTGTGGCAAGATGGAGATGGAGGCTCATTCATGGAGTTTTATGGTGGAGACATATCAAGAAAGGACAAAGTTGGAGGAGACAAACAAGCAAATGGTCATCACTCACATTTATTGTTTAGTTGCTGTAATTTTCTAGAGAGTTCAAAGTTTGAAACATGGAGGAATCATTTCATTCACATTCTATTTGGTTCTTCATGTCCTAGTTATATCTTGATGTGTAAAATTGATGTAAGAAATAGTGAAGCATCCAATTTGGACACTATTCTCTATATCAATTATGAAAGATAATTTAGAACCTTAGAAAGGAGATCTATACTTAGGATGGAGATCATTCTAAAGTTGGATCAAAGTTCTATTGTCAAAACTATGCCAAAACTAGTTGAAGAGGAAGTGTGAGAGATTTCAACTACTTTACTCATATTTTGGTAAATTGTCAATAAGAGGACAAAACTCGCTTTAGACTTAGAGATAAACTTTTTGAAGTTATATTCGTTTAAAATACATTCAATAAACACTTTTTGAAAGTGTGAGAAAGTTGGTAATCGAGTTTGAGAGAGATTCAAATTTGAACTTTGGGTACATTGAATCTAGGCCCAAAAATAGTAGAGTTTACATTTTGGAGGGAAAGCCAAGTGGCCAAATAGGGTTTGGACACTCTATAAAAGGATGTAACTCCTGGAGAGACACATCTTCTCTCTTCTCTCTCTCATTTCATCATTATACATGGTTCTCTTTGGGTTCTACTACTCATTGATGCACTATCTTGATGATATCTTGCAATCTTGTGTGTAGAATGCTCATATTTTGCTATTTTCGGTTTCACATGTGTGAAATTGATTCTTCGTCCCTTCCAAAACGTATCCTTCAGGTTGGATCATGTAGATATCTTCTTGTATAACTCCATTCAGATAGGTTGTTTGTACATCAAGTTGATGCACTTTGAGGTCAGCAGCTGGAGCATAAGACAAGAGCATTCGGATCAACGAATGTTTGATGACTGGACTAAAAGTCTCACTGTAGTTGACATTCGGGATCTGGGTGAATCCTCGTGCTACCTGTCTTGCCTTCCTTCGATCAATTGCTCCGTTGGCATTGTATTTGATCTTAAAGATCCATTTGCAATCAATGATATTGCAGCCAATAGGAGCTTCGACTAATGACCATGTCTGGTTCTTGATCAGAGAGGAATACTCTCTGCCCATAGCTTCTCTCCAGAAATCAGAGTCTGGTTGGCTAAGTTCCTCTTCGACTGTCATCGGTTCTTGCATTAAGAGACAGGCAGACTCAAGAGTATACCTTGTGGGTTGTGTGTGCACTCGGCTTGATCTTCTGGGAAGATTCAACTGATAAAGCTCCTGGGATTTGTTACTGGGTAGTAGCAACATCTTCGTCTGATTCATTGTCTTGAAGTGGGTCGACAATAGACACGCCTGATCCAGAAACTTGGACTGTCGTGTCAATGGCAGGTGATGGAGGTTCTTCTTGAGCAATGTCCTTGCCTTTGAGGTTGACGAACTGATCCTCGATAAAGACTATATCCCGGCTATACAATATTTGTTGGGTATCAAGATCATACAACTTATAAGTACTTTCAAACAAAGTATATCCGATCAGGATGGTCTTGAGACCTTGGAAGTCCAATTTCTTCCTTGTGTCTTTCCCGATCTGAGCGTAGGCAATGCACCCAAACACTCTTATGTTCCTCAAAGAAGGCTTAGAGCCTGTCCACACCTCGTGGGGTGTCTTGTCTGAGAGGGCCTTGGTCGAACATCTGTTCTAGACGTGCTTCCTGAGATGTAGCTTGGAAGCTATATCTCAAACTTCATATAGACTCTTTCGATGTCTGAGCCTCGGATACATGGCCAATTTGGGTATCCGTGATGTTGAGGATGATCAGTGTGAAAGCCTTTCCATCCTTTAGCTTCCATCTAGCGATTGCTACGTCGTCTGCTTTGGGTTTCCCTTCTACACCTGTAACAACATCGTACAATTCTTTAGCCATTAGTACAATTTTCATCTTAAATTTCCACCTATGGTAATTGGCTCCATCAAGCTTGTCCATGATAGGACTGGCTTTCCCTTGGGAATCCATGTGGAAGAATTAGTCTAAGTGATAGGAGAAACTATCAGTGACTTAAGTATAAAAATCTAATACCGAAAATACAGAACAAGTATACAATTACTCTATCGGCTAGTAGAGTCTTGTACTGTGGAAGCTTATCAAGCTATGAAAATAGCTCTGATACCATGTTGGAGAGAGAGAGAGAAAAGAGGGTGGAGTTAAAAGGTGTTGTATATTAGAAAACAAAAATTAGCTCAAACGGGTAAGACGAACACAAACGAGAAACGAAACACGAACGAGAAACGAACTCGAACAGAAAGTGTTCGTGCACAGCGGAACGAGCTATATGACTCTCTCCATAAGCATGACTACGCCTATCAGAACGAACAGAACAATCTACAAAGCTTATTCAATTTGTAAAGGAATGAAACCTCATTACTGACAATAAAGAATCAATGCACAAGGCATCTACTTCGTCTATCTCGCTGATAAGCTATTGATGCTAATTTACATACACTCTCCTCTTCTCATCTTTTTCGTCAGGACTCAATCGTCCAATATTCGACCTCTTGATCAGCTCATGCTAAAAAAAAAAATGGTATTCAGTATCTATATACATAATGTTACAAGTGTGCAGATGAAGAAAGTACAGGGTGGATGTGCTGTCTGTAAGAGATCATGGGTGGCTGCAATCGTTGTCCAGTCTGTTAGCGCAGCTGCATGGGGTGAGCATGAAGAGGGTGTGACATCAGCCTTTGCTTTTCGTCTTTTCATCGCCTGTGAGAATTTGCATGTTAATATGCAGACTGCGCGACAATGCGAGTAAATATGCAGCATGAATGGAGGCAGATTAAAAATGGGATTTGGGAGAGTAGAAGAAACAAATCTAACATCAACACTCTAGATGTAGACTTAATGTCATAAAGCTTCTTCAAAGCTTCCCAAGCCTCTCAAGATGAATTGCTCTTACCAATCTCCTTGAGTAGCTCATTGGTAGCATTTATCCTGATCATGTGTAGAGCTCTTTTAGCTCTCTTTTCATACCTCACTTGATCTTGAGGTGCTTGAGGCCTCTCCTCCACACCTACAACAATATCCAACAACTCATTCATCTCAAGGAGAGACTCCATTCTCACATTCCAAGTAGAATAGTTGCTTGAGATAAGCCTATCATTACTCTCCAATATAAAGCCTCCAATTGTAGCCATGCTAAAGTGATCTGATATTCTCCTTTCAACTTGTTCCAATGCTCAAAACACTCTTTTGAATGACAACAAATGTATTCAAAAAGAAGTCACAAAGATATGGAAACTCTCAATTCTCTTCTAGCACTATTACTAGCAAATCAACATATAGAATGAAGAATTTTTGATCAACCTATGATCTACCAACAATCTAATGAATCTTGCCACTTCCTAAGATTGAAACACACTCTATTAAAGTTTAGCAACTTCAAAAAATAGAGATCCAATCAAAATTAGGGTTTTGACAAAATCACAAAAAATTGAATCTTCTCGCAAGTAAATTTCAGCTTTCATTTACAAATGTGGTTATGAAGCATCTTTAGAAGTAGTTGTCGAGAGTGATTATTGGGGAGCATTTAGTGCTTTGGCTCCTACAAACATTCCTCATCGGATGAGGGAAATGAGAGACTTTGGTACTAAGGAAATTGGTCAGTTTTGTAACTTCTATAGCGTTGAAACAAAATCCAATCAAAAGACCTTTCAACCATTGGTAGTTTTACTACAAACCAAAAAGGAATATCAATTATTCAAGATACAAGCATCATATGAGTACAATGGGAGAAATTTCAAAGAGGTGTGGGCGATGATTGGAAGTTCAGAGACTAGCACATGCAAGTATCCCAACCTTTTGAAGCTTGCTTCTATTGCTCGAGTTCAATATTGCAACTAGACTACATGTGAAAGAGGTTTTAGTAAGCAAGACCTCATAAAAAATCACTATAGAAATGGTTTGTCTATCAAAACGTTGAACTCATTATTGAGAATTTCAATCAAAGCACCCGAGGTGCTTGATTCATTTGACTTTGAAGAAAGCATTCAAATATAGAAAGATGGTGCAAAGGCTAGGTTTATATTTGTAGAGAATGAAAATAGAGTTGCATGAAATGAGTTTTGGTTAATATGTAATGTGATATGCGACCATCCACTTGAGATGATAATATAAAATTTTGTTTGTACTCCAAATTGTCATGAATATGTATCTCCCAAGATTTTGCAATCACCTATTGTGTTTTTGATTAATTATGCTTGTTATGTGATGACATCATGCATTTGAATTGTTTCAGGCCTAGTTTTTGGATTAGTAGCTCAAGATAAATTATGGTTACTATGATATGTAGCTAGTGTCAATGCATTTTATGATTGTAGCTATTGAAATTTGACCAATTAACAATTTTATCACAAGGAAAATAATCGGTTGCTCTTGAGCCAAGGAAAATTGCAAGTCCATTATGGAGAGTGCAAGAGTTTGGAGGCGGAATATTTTTAATATCGATTAGTTTCACAACTTTATAAGTAGCTGATTACAAACAAAAAAAAAGAGCGGCAATAATGTCTTTAAGTTGGTCAATGTTATTTGTGAAAAAAGTCAAAATTAAAAGAAGTGCCTCAAATTTTGAAAGCTAGCTATGATAAATGATAGATACATGCTATTATTATAGTTCACGCAAAGCTCATGAGGCATGAGGCCAAATAATGAATTGTGTACTCCTAAATGTACATAAACACCATTAATAATGGCATGCATACCATGTCACAAAATACCATGGTTCACCACGAGAATTCTTAAGGAGTGCATTGCAGGTGCTAGGGGCACCTGCAGTGTTGGCCCCACTCCATCCAACGGTGATGCATGGAGGTAAGAAAAAAAAATCTCTCCCCTTAGATGGTGTGGGACCTCTACAGCAGAGGCATTGCAGGTGCCTCTGGTGCACTCTAATGAGAGAACCACCACTAAGGCCGTGCCTCTCGAGTGCACTCTAATGAGAGAACCACCACAAGGCCTTAGTGGTAAGCCACATTATCTCAAAAAATTTCATTGTTCTCTAAAATGTTCATTGTTCAATCCCCTTTTAACTTTTCTATTAAACCCAATTTCTGCTGGGAGTGTGTGGGTCTGAAACCTCTCTGTGTGCCTCTAAGCCCAACACCAACACCCACTTGGCTTGGAAATTGGAATGACTCGAGACTAGAGACTAGAGTTTGTGTTGCAAAGTCATGAACTAGAGTTAAGTGAGACAGAGCTTTCTGATGTATTGAAACAGTGCAGTGCAGTACAAAAAAGTACAAAAGAAAATTTTCAAAGCTAGGCACTGGGCAGGCACTTGGCTGAGCTTGTGAAAGCATACGACTTTATTTCACCAATCCCTCAAAGAATTAAAATGCTGCGTTCATTCTGATAGGCTAAACCGAAACAGATGCAGTTCAATTATCTACTGAAAGCTACCAGAACGATCAACAGCTAAAATAGCGACATGATATTCTCTATCTTATGCACGGCAGGGCCTAGCCCAGCCCATCAGCCAGGCCAAGCAGCCGGCTGCTTCAATGCAGATCCTCAATAGCTAGCAAATTATGGTACGTCCACAGTAGATAAACATGGTAGCTAACCATGCTCTGCGGCTTGTTAGAGTTGAAAGTTTTCAAAAACGGTAAGAAATATGTATGAGCATTGCATAAAGTGGGAAACAGTGCAACATCTAGAGGATTTTTAAGTAAACATAAGTAAATGTTCAAACAAAATCCATCTTAGCTGCTGTCGTCGCAATACCAAACTTCTCTGAGCAGCTGAAAAAATATGCAAAATAAGGCTTCAGATTCCCAGGACGGGATCATCCTAAGGAAACTGGAATAATGCAGCTGAGATGATCATCAGCAACAAAGCTACTGGACTGAATCCTGACACCGACCCAACTGTGCGAATGCCCCCAGAGGGCTTACTGCTGCCGGCAGGCGATTCTGGATGAGATGAAGAGGGTCCGGCTTTTGGTGCAGTAGTTGGAGCGACAACTGGAGCTGGAGCAGGAGCAGGAGGAGACACTGGCACGGGTGCTGGAGCTGGAACGGGGCTGAAAACTCCCTCGGGGACCAGAACGTTGCTGATCTGAAGCACGCTAATGTTGAAAGAAATGTCTTTCATACTCTTCACGATCTGTGTTTGCAGAGTACCTCCTGAGACTGGCATCCCCAGCCCCACCTTTCCGCCTTTCTCATCTGTAATGTTCACGGTTCCATATTGCCCCACAGCTCTCCCTGTGGTCTGATACAACGTGGGAGTCAGGGTGGTGCCATTGCTGATCTGCTGCAGCTGCGTTGAGTCGTAGTAGGAAAGGAGGACGTTGTAGCGGAGCATGTCAGCCAACTGCTGATCTGTGGCCTTGTTTCCAAGGCTGTTGATGAAAGGATCGAGAACGGAGTTATCAGGAACGAGGACTGTGATAGTGTTCCTGGCGTTTATCTCTGACGCCACTCCCGTCTTGGAGAGAAGATTGTTGAAGGTGGAGCATTGCGGATAGTTATCTAGTATCGTTGTGATATTCTGATCGCCTGCTGACACGGAATTGATGGCGATGGCCAATGCTGCAGCTGCGACTAGCAGCACCACGCTGAAAGATGTTATCCCTTCCATTTGCAGATCGTAGTGGCGCTTCTTGAGATCTACTCAACCAGATTTTGCTTTGCTTAAAGTCCTGCTTAGTCAGCGCAAATCAGTGTCCTTTCGCAACCTGTAATGAAATCATAGACCACCCCTACCATAACGAAGAGATTGAACAAAGGTTACAAAACAGTGACACTTTCGAGATGATAAAGTTTTAAGAAGAGAAACACAAGCAACGTTGCATTGCGAGATTTGAAAGCCACAGAAGATGATCCACTTAGCCACTCCTCAAAGTGATCAGCATTCACTCAGCGTTGCTGACACCAACCACCTCCTAGCACCGATCTCAGATTGACACACGCTTTCAAAGCTGATCCAACCTCTAACTACCATGTCAGCTCTACCAACGCAACCAACATTCTTACACAACAACAAACTTTAAAACAAACCGACAAGAGTGAAAGTACATTACAAGCAACAACAACAACTACAACTACTACTGAAATTAAATCAAGAGCTGTAATTCAACAAGAATCTAGAGTATACCTCAAGCCTGCGGGAGATGCCGAGCCCACTGATCGCAATGCTGGACTGAAGGAACGAAGCAAAGGAGCTGAAATGCTTAGGCTGACCGCGATCCTTGAGCCAGCTCCAGCCAACCCACAACCCACAACAAAAAGAGTGAAGAAAAAAGAGAGAGATAGAGAGATGGCGATGGCGATGGCGATGGCGATGGCTCCACTGCAAGCAAGCTGGCCAGAAAGTAAAGGGCTGAGAGAGAGGCATTTAGTTAAATAATACCAAAAAATATTCTGACAAAGAAAAATAAAATCTCAAATTTAAATTAAAAAAAAAAAAGCAGCGCCAGCTTTTAGTTAGATGGCCAAGTACGACCCACTGTGGCCGTCACTGTACCCATGTGGCCACCCCAGGATTCGCTGAATCACACATTCATTCGGATCGGTGCTCAGGAAACCTCTTTTGAGTTATCCTAAAAAAACCTGCATTTTATAGAACATCTGAGTTTTCTGAAGACTTTTACTCATGAAAAGGTTTATATGCTTATATTATTATCGATTTTTTAAAAAAACTTGTCGATTCCATTCCTATACTTTGCCGGTTTTCCTAAGCACTTTTCATTCAAGTGCCCTCTTTTGAGTTATCCTCAAAAAACCTGCATTTTATATAACATTTGAGTTTTCTGAAGACTTTACTCATGAAAAGGTTTATACGCTTGTATTAATATCGGTTTTTGAGGAAACTTGTCGGTTCCATTCCTATACTTTGCTGATTTTCCTAAGCACTCTTCATTGCAGTGCTCGGGAAACCTCTGTTGAGTTATCCTCAAAAAACCTGCATTTTATAGAACATCTGAGTTTCCTAAAGACTTTTACTCATGAAAAGGTTTATATGCTTGTATTAATATCGGTTTTTGAGGAAACTTGTCGGTTCCATTCCTATACTTTGTCTGTTTTCCTAAGGACTCTTCATTCCAGTGCTCGGGGAACCTCTTTTGAGTTATCCTCAAAAAAACCTACATTACATAGAATTTCTCGATTTTTTTGAAGACTTTTACTTAAAAAACGGTCTATCTGCTTGTATAAAAAATCGTCATACATTTTATGAAGCTGATTTTTGAGAAAACTTGTCAATTTCATTCTCGATTTTTTCGAGCACTGCTTCATTCCTCTAGCGGATGGCCATCATGCGGACAACCAAATCCAACCAATGGATTGAAGGTCATGACTCATGGTTGGATGGCCAATAGCTGGTATGTGACCTCGTCTGGGCCCCACTCTTTCTCATCTTTAGGTGTACCAACATCTACTCATCCCTTAAGAAAGAATATATTCAATTCAAATCTTTCCGATTTTCTTTTCCTTTTCCCTTGATGAAGACTTTTAGGTTTTTAGGGTTGCTTGAGAGGAAGATGAAGAGGTTGGACTCTCAAAATACTAAATAGTGTTGGAGATTTTGTTTTGACAATGACCACATACACATGATTTGTTGGTTGAGTCTAGATGTAAAAAAATTCCTTGCACAATTATTTCATCAACTTGTGGCCTTTTTTGGGACACCGGAGTCTATTCTCAATCATGATTAAGGGTGCAAGCCAGGCCCCACCCTCATCCTGAGCTTGATTAAAAAATGGGATATCTCCATGACGATGGAGCCTTTTCCCCATCGTTTTTTGAGAGTGGGGCCTCAGTCACGATTGAAAATCATACAACATTCCTCTTTTGATAGTCACCTAAGTGGTCTCGATTTTTAATTAGGCACATCGTTTTTCTTGTGCTTTCCTTTTTTTTGCCACCTAGTTTTTGTGAGGTTTTTTTTTACCTTCTAAAATGGTATTTGATATTTAACTCGATTATCCAAGGAGTGCAAGCTCCAACTGTTCACAATATATTGTCCATTTGTGTGGGCACGCATCCATTTGTGTGGGCACACATCCAAATCACTTAACTTGAAGTCTTTGTTGTGAACTCTTTGTTAACATGAATGAATATTCGAAAAGTATGACTACCTTTTTTGTTACAAAAACATGTGGGAGTCCTCCAATAAGTAGTGGTGAGTTGGTTAGGACGTTATTTTCTCTCCTTGGCTTTAGAATTTCAATAATTGGTGAGTTGGTTAGGACGTTGTATTCTCTCCTTAACATTCAATTCCAATATGTCGCACAAATGAGAACATAAATGTGTGTGTGTGTGTTGGGTGGGGGGGGGGGGGGGGTATATAGATAATGTGATAGATAAAATAAGAAACCCTATGCCACACATTTTAGAGGGGTTGAAAGCTAAATTTAAATACAAGAGAAAAGAAAAGGTTATATTCAGATTTAAGCTCCCGCCTCAATGCATTGGCTCATATGCATGCACGTATCCATGACATGGAAAGTGAAAGGGGAGGTCCTCTGTGATTGGTTAAGTTAGATAAACGTTATAGGTGTGTAGGCTCAAGTTGAGACTGTTGCATGATGTATGGAACTTTGCAGAGCTCCTTAACTAGGCTTATGTAAGGATGTACATATTGTGCATGATGATGCTAGTGCAAACTAACTATTCATTACAAAACAAAAAGGAAAAGTTAAAACTAATGTCAGTTTGGTATTGAAACCCAAAATGGATTAGCTTTATTGTGCTTCCTAAGCATGAGCATTTTATTGTTACTAGAATCAAACGGGCATATAGCCATATTTGACATCAATAGTTTATATGGATGAGCATTTCCATGTCATTGTACAAGGCCACAACTAACTTTTACCCAAGTAATGATTTATAGCATATGCCCCTCACTATACTTGCTTAAATTTTGTAAATGAACTCATAGCTGATGGGGCAAGGGAGATAGGAAGCACGAGAACGGAGAAGAGAGCAGGAATATTGCGAAACAGCTCTCCCGTTCTAATCAGCTGCTAGATGCAAAAATAGTCTAATAGACAGCTGATGCTAAATGTAATCACAGCTTTAAGTGTTCTAATTGCCCAACAGGATCTAAAAAATTAATTTGTACTCTAAAACAAGAGTACAGTCCATCAAAGAGATTAGAGATGGTTTGTGTGTGGTATTATTGAAACCAGATTCAATGTGAACTATAGTTCTGAAATAAATGGAAGAGCCATATGATATCGCGAGTTCCTCACGTGTCAAAGACAACCATCGTCTGATCAGAAACTGAGGAGTCGTAGACGTCCGTGTTCTGATCAGAGTGAGTAAACAAGCATGATCAAACAACAATGAAAGTGCATTCAATCACAACAAGCATTCATCCACGTTGTACATAGATAAAAACGTGTTGCTGCTATATTACACGGAAGCACAATACAAATAGCAATTACAACCAAAAATTGACGGCGTAACTGGGAGGCTCAAATAATATGTCTTATGGACGGAGCAACCAACAATCTATGCTTGGATGATCTATTTATAGATTTCATCTGTGTATTAATTACATTGAATGTTTGTCACCTGATTGGGAAAGCCATTGTACTTGAAAGTATATGGCTTCTGTGACAACTATACACAATGTATATGATCAACAAATCAGGATCGTTGATGCGGACGAGGACGTCACAAAATCTCTCACTTCGCTTATTACGTGAAGTGGTTTTCTCTCACTTCGCAAATTACGGGAAGTGGCTGGGAACGTTCCTCGTTCATTTTAGACAACCGGCATTTTTCTCTCTCTTCGGGTTTTTGCAAAAAAGCTGAAGGTGTCCTAAATAAGTTTAAGGTGTCCTTAAAAAGTTGGTGAAGGTGCCTTTAACAGTTTAACTCTTAAAAATAGAGGACCTTCTAGAATTTTCTCTCTCTTCGCATTTTTTGAAAAAATGCAAAAAAGGGACGAAGGTGTTGAAAATAGTTAAACTATTGAACTGTGAACAAGTTGACTTCTTCAAAATAGTTGAACGAAAGAAGTCGAAGGTAAGTGTTGCAATTTTTGGAAAAGAGCGAAAAATGCGAACTGTGACACTTAGTGTATTTTTTCGTAGAGTGTTCAAAAATGATGTAAATCTGCAGACTTGTTCTAAATGCAAGTTTGTGGAAGTCCTTGAAGATGGCCAAGTCTTCAATGACTTCAAGTTATTAAACTTAACATCTGAACTCAAATTTATAATGGAATTGGTTAGCCTTTGCTGGCGATCAGCCGGAAGTCTGTTGTAGACCGTCTTCAAGTAATTGGTTGTCTAAGTTATGATTCACCAAGGAGGCAACTATGGGCTTAATTTCCAACAGTCCCCCTTAAGGCCACAGTTGCTGCCTTTGTATCTTCGTCAGGTTCAGCATGTTGAAGAACTTCTTGTGCTTGATCCTGGGAAGCGCTTTGGTGAAAATGTCTGCTACCATTTCCGTTGTGGAGCAGTATTGAAGGATCACTTGCCCTGAGAAAGCTTTCTCCCGAATGACATGATACTAGATTTCTATGTGTTTGGATTTGCCATGAAAGCTAGGATTCAGTGACAGTGAAATACAACTCATCTTGTCACACAGAATGGTGGTAACATTAAACTGAGTGTGATGTAAGTCGTGAAGTAACAACCTGATCCATATAGCTTTTTTTGAAGCTTGACATGCTGCGATGTACTTTGCCTCTGTTGAAGAAAGCACGACTGAATTTTGCTTCCTTGAGTTCCACGAAATCGGTCCTCTTTCTAGATAGAAACAGAACCTGGAGGTAGATTTTCTGGTAGAAACTGCTCCTGTCCAATCTGAGTCGGAATAGTCTTGCAGGACAAGTGGGTCGATAGCATTTCCATCGTAACATAAGATGCGATCTAAACTTTTCTGAATATATCTCATCAGTTCAATGCTTTCCAATGAGAGATCTTGGGATTAGACATGAATTTACTTAATGTGCTAACAGTGTATGCTAAATCTGGTCTAGTACACAACATTGCATACATTAGAGATCCGATTAGTGAATGATAAGAGTACTTCGCTAAGTCGAGTACATCACTATCAGTCTCAACACAAGAAGGTTTAGTCAATACTATACTTGGATCCATTGGAGTATCAATTGGTTTGCAATCAGACATATGAAATTTTTCTAAAATGCCTTTTATTTATGTCTGTTGAGTAAGATAGATCTTCTTTTGAAGCCTATTTCTAGTAATGTAAATTCCTAGCAAAGAATGGACAGCTCCTAAATCAGTCATGTCAAATTCCTTTGACAGATCACTCTTAATAGTGTGCAGAAGAGAAGTGTCATCAGACAAAATAAATGCATCATCTATGTAAAGATCTATGTGAACTGAATTGGTGTCTATAAATTTTGAATAAGCATTACAGTCAGCTAAATTGTTTGCAAATCCCAATTGAATGAGATAAGAGTTGATTTTATCGAACCATGCTCTTGCAGCCTGTTTTAGACTGTAGATTGCTTTGTGCAGCTTGCACACTTTGTGCTCTTCGCCTTTGACTTTGAATCCTTCCGGTTGGAAGGTGTACAGCTCCTCTTCGACATTGTCGTTGAGAAATGTTGTCTTGACATCCATTTGGTGCATTTCGAGGTCTAAAGCGGCTGCTAACGCAATTAGAGTCTTGATTGACTGCATCTTGATGGCATGACTAATTTTTTTTTGATAATCCACTCCTTGGACTTGAGTGAATCCTTTAGCCACCAGCCCTGCTTTCTATTTAGCAATGGAACCATCAGAGTTGATCTTCTTCTTGAAGATCTACTTGTTGTCGATAACTCTCTTGTGAGTGGGAAGTCGACCAGTGTCTGATTCATCAAAAGTGAGTTGTACTCGCTTTCCATAGCTTCTTGTCACTTCACAACATCCTTGGAGTTAATTGCTTCGTCTAGGCTCTCTGGTTCTTCTAATGAAGTCCAGAATGATTGAGGTACATACCTCTCAGGAACTGTCCGAGTCCGTGAGGATCTGCGGACGTTGGGCATTGATTCTTCTTTTTGAACTTCTCCAGATCTACTCGAGCTTGCTTGCTCTAGTCTGGTGATAGGTATTGTCTGCTGCTTGACTTTTGTAGCTGTAGCTATAGGTTCTGTAGAAGAATCATCAACGTTGGAAGGTTGAATGCTACATAGAATAGAATGAAATAACATAGCATCATTTATCGATAGTTGTTTGAAATCATAGTATGTATGTTCTTGAAATATTACATCCCTAGAGACAAATACTACATTGGTGGATGGATCATAAACTTTATAAGCTTTATGTTCATCAGGATAGCCAATGAAAATACATTTATTTGTCCTATGATCTAGCTTCTTCCTAAGCTATTTAGGAATGTGAACAAAACATATACAACCAAAGATTTTTAAATGGCTGACACTGGGCTTGTGCCCATGCCAAACTTCATAAGGAGTTTTGTTGTTGACGACTTTGGTGCTGGATCTGTTTCGCACGTAACAGGCTATGGCAGTAGCTTCTGCCCAGAACTTCACAGGTAGGTGTGCTTGATGTAGCATTGATTTGGCTGAGTTGAGAAGAATTTGGTTCTTCCTTTCTACAATCTCGTTCTGTTGAGGTGAATAGGAAGTAGTGGACTGTCTTTTGATGCCATGTCTAATAAACAGCTTATCTAAATGTAATCACAGCTTCAAGTGTTCTAATTGCCCATCATGATCTTAAAAATTAATTCATACTCTAAAACGAGAGCACAGTTTACCAAACAGATTAGAGATGGTTTGTGTGTGGTACTACTGAAACCAGATTCAATGTGAAGTATAGTTCTGAAATAAATGGAAGAGAGGTATGATATCGCGAGTTCCTCACGTGTCAAAGACAGCCATCATCTGATAAAAAACTGAGGAGTTGTAGACGTTCGTGTTCTGATCAGAGTGAGTAAACAAGCACGATCAAACAGCAATGAAAGTGCATTCAATCACAACAAGCATTCATCTACATTGTACACAGATAAAAACGTGCTGTTGCTATATTACATGAAGCACAATACAAATAGCAATTACAACCAAAAATTGACGGCGTAATTGGGAGGCTCAAATAATACGTCCCATGGACGGAGCAGCCAACAATCTGTGCTTGGATGATCTATTTATAGATTTCATCCGTGTATTAATTACTTTGAATGTTTGTCACCTAATTGGGAAAGCCATTGTACTTAGAAGTATATGGCTTCTATGACAATTGTACATAGTGTATAGGGTCAACAAATCAGGATCGTTGACGCAGACGAAAACGTCGCAAAATCTCTCACTTTGCATTTTATGTGAAGTGGCTTTCTCTCACTTCGCAAATTACGCGAAGTGGCTGGGAACGTTTCTCGTTCATTTTAGACGACCTTCGACATTTTTCTCTCTCTTCGATTTTTTGCGAAAAAGCTGAAGGTGTCCTAAATAAGTCTAAGATGCCCTTAGAAACTTGAAGGTGCCCTTAAAAAGTTGGCGCAGGTGCCTTTAACAGTTTAACTCTTAAAAATAGAGGACCTTCTAGAATTTTTTTCTCTCTTCGCATTTTTCGAAAAAATGCAAAAAAGGGACGAAGGTACTGAAAATAGTTAAACTGTTGAACTGTGAACAAGCTAACTTCTTCAAAATAGTTGAACGGAAGAAGTCGAAGGTAAGTATTGTAGTTTTTGAGAAAGTGCAAAAAATGCGAACTGCGACACTTAGCGTATTTTTCTGCAGACTGTTCAAAAATGATGTAAATATGCAGACTTGTTCTAAATGCAAGTTTGTGGAAGTCCTTGAAGATGGCCAAGTCTTCAATGACTTCAAGTTATTAAACTTAACATCTGGACTCAAATTTATAATGGGATTGGTTACCCTTTGCTGGCGATCAACCGGAAGTCTGTTGTAGACGTTCTTTAAGTAATTGGTTGTCTAAGTTATGATTCACCAAGGAGGCAACTGTGGGCTTAATTTCCAACAATAGCTACTAGAGATTATGCAAAGTACTTACATTGTATAACAATCTCTTCATAACAAGCTTTGCCAAGATCACTTATCGCCATATGTCTATTGATAGGATCCAAATGTGTGTAAACAATCTCTTCATAACAAGCTTTGCCAAGATCACTTATCGCCATATGTCTATTGATAGGATCCAAATGTGTGTATTTCAAGACAACAACTCTTTGATCCAATTGAACAAAGATTGGAGAACTATTCATGGTTAATTAAATATATTACTATAATCTATTGGCATTGGCTTTGAGAATTTCCAAACTTGGAAATTGTTCAGAAGATAAATCTCATTCTATTAGGAACTTGATGGCCCACCACTAAAACCAATAAATTGTAGCTTATTTAAGAACTAACACTCAAAGTAATTCCTTGAGAAAAACAAAAACAAAAAAGAGGTGAATATTTCTTGTTAGTTGCATCAATGACACAATATTTAACTTCATCAATCATTCATTTGCAATTACTTAGCTTCATGTGTTAAATTTGATGCATTCAACTTGCACAATACAACTCAAATGCAATGGAGGTATCATTGGATTCACAACACCATTATTTCGATCATCTTCATGTTGCATGTGCCCATATGGGAGTAATCTTACAAAAATGATTGAAGACTTTTTGAATTATGTTTAATTACATACACTTGTTCAAGGCAAAGTGTGAACATCAAAATGTGGCACATGTTCTCATGAAGGTTTAGTATATTTGTAGAATTTAATCCTTTTTGATAAGTTTTATATCACTTTAGTTTTACATTGCAAACTATGATATGATAATTGCAACCATACTTTGTACTGTGAGCTCCTAACATCTATCAACAATAGGTGGGCTTTGAAGGATTCCCAGCCCACCTTAAGGAAACGATTTGATGTAGGGAAATATTTTCAACAATGCAAACTAAAAAAATAACATTGGAGAATTTTCTAGCATGGATTACCCATAAGAGAGATTGAACCTCATTTTAATCTAGAGAAAATTGCCCACATTGTGTTTTTTACTTTTGTCATATCAAAGTTTGGAGGCAATTATGCAACTTTAAGGCTATTCCCAAAGAAATGATCAACTAATAACACATTATTCTAGGGGATGAAATCCATTTAGCCTATTTTAAAAAGAAAGTAAAAATGGCATATACTTTGGAGTGTATTATTTTTCACAATCTAAAATGCTCATGATCCAATCATTTTTCAACAACTGACTTTTCCTATTGATGCAATCATTTTTCAACAACTGACTTTTCCTATTGTTACTTGCATGCTACTTCAGGCTTGGTACAACTTCATCTTATCGTGTCCACTAGTTTACTTGCATGAATGGATGGATTGAGATAGTTTAACTGGTATGAAAAACATCAATGAAACATTTTGGTTTTAAAGCCTATGGGCTCATATGTTCAATTATTTCACCTTATTTTATTTTTACTAGACTAACTACTTGTCCCCTATTAGGAGCAATGCTTTTTTGTGAATTTAGTTGTGAGAGAGAGAGAGAGAGAGAGAGAGAGAGAGAGAGAGAGAGAGAGAGAGAGAGAGAGAGAGAGAGAGAGAGAGAGAGAGAGAGAGAGAGAGAGAGAGAGAGAGAGAGAGAGAGAGAGAGAGAGATGTGTAAAAACCACTTGTAGCCCTTCAAAATATTGTATTCGTGAGTGCTGCTTATAGCATGTGGTATTTATAACTTTCATACAAAGTCTTACTTTAATCTGTTTTTTCTTCATACGAACAACTTGAGCTTAGCTTCTTCATATTTTTAAAGAGAATGTAAGACATTCAATGGCCTTCATGTGTCTGAAAGTCAAGCTTGATTAGGCCTAGAAAGTAGCATCATGAGATCATCACATTATACAAAACTTTTTTAACATTTGTTAAGAAGCTCAAAATTTCACTATTAGTAGCTCCACATCAAAAGTGCACTATAATGTTTGCTTTCATGAAGGTGTCCAAATTTGTACATTACTATATTTCAAGTGACTATTTTTCTCTTTTAGAAGCATGTACTTCATGTGCCTTTTAAATCACTTTTTTCAATGTATGAAGATTATTCAAAAAATAACCTAATCCTAAATATATGCTTAAGACTATAAAGTTTGTGGATACCCCATAGTTTATTCATATTCAATATTTGACATAATCAAATGAAATTCATGGTAAACTTTGCCATGGTTGACTAGGTGGTAAGGAAATAGAAGTCATCCATGTGCATCCATGTGCTTAAATATAGACTTGAAATTGATACAATTGGTGGTGGTTTGTAGGTGACATTTTCTCTTAATATGACTGGTTTTTATAGTCCTCTATGATATGCAAGATGATGTAAATGTATGACATCCAACTACATGATCCAAAGAGTACCTCAAGCATGGTACTAGTGTAGAATGCATATCTCCCTCCCAAGCCATATTCTTCATGAAGATGCAGTGGAGTAATTTGAAATCAATGTTATAGTCTAAACTCAAACACAAACCCACACGCCCCCCCCCCCCCCCCCCCCCCCCCCTCCTCTCAAAAGAAAAAATTTAAAGAAATTTATAAGTATTCTATTGTTCAACCACGTTGTAACCACTGCAAGCCCCAATGTGCTCTCAAAAAACTATCTCCGCACTATGGAATGATAGATTGTATGTACAATAGGGCTCTTCTCCTCTCAAGTTAGGTTAAAATATAGCATGTAATAAGGAGATTGATTGACTATTTTTGCTTAATTTTTCAATCTTACCTAACCCTAGAATTTTGCCAAGTTGGTGGCTAGGTATGAATGATATCTAACCTATCTAGGGTAGCCTACACACGCGGCAACATGGATTCACACATGTGGGACCCACCTATGTACATTAAACTATGTGTTTAATCAAGCTAGATTTGACAATTTCTCATAGTAAACATGGAACAAGTTGCAGCTTAAAAATTCACTTTCAATTTTTCATAAGTTGCCATCAAATTGAATGGTTGTAAGCTAATTTTATTGATTGATGATGTAGGGAGGGAAAATGTCCAAGGGCAATGGTTGCATGTCAATTAGTAGCAACAATACTTAAGCCCTCTGATAGCATGTATTCAAATCTTTTCAAATTGAAAAGTACAGTAATAGTTGTAAGAAAGGGTGATCTCTAATAATGATGTAAAGAAATTGTTGGCATATACTACACTGTAGAATCTGATATTGTTTCTTTCTTGTTATGGCATCTATTTTCTGCCTGTCACCAGGGACTGTGGGCATGTCTTAGATTTATCTTGCTTATTACCATGCCTAGATCAGGCAGAAAGATTCTTGGGGTTGTAGCATGGTTCGACCTGTCACAGATACTCAGATTTCGAACACTTTTGAACTCTTGAAATCACTTGCAATCATTCTACCATGCAAGCACACCAAGAATGCCCAAAAACAGCTCTTCTTGAAACATGGTTGGGCATTATTATGGCACTTAAAAACAGAATGCTAGAACGGATCATTGCAAAATGGAAACTAAACTACTTGCAAAATCTGACAACTAGCCTAGCATGCTACATTTCTCATAAAAAACAGAAAACTAATTCCTACAAGCATTCAAGAATCAAGAAGCTCCATCTTCTTGGTTCTTGAATTTTCCAAGAAACTCAAGAAACCAAAACGTAAATGAATTTGCAAGATCTATACCACATTATTGGCTACAAATTTCTTGGATGCTTGCAACCTACATTATTCCACAAGAAAACAAGAAATCTAATCCACAACTAGGAAAGCAAGAAAACTAATCCACTCTAAATCCACAACCACACACAATATGAATGGAAGGGCATGATCATAGGGGCGTCACTCAAGAAAACCATCATGATCAAGGAGCTTAGTGTAACATCAAACTCATGGGAAATCTTCTTATTAAGCATGGAGTAGATACAATGCAAAAAGCTCTTCTTCACAAAGAGGGAGTCTCTTAAATAAGCAAGAGAGCTCCTTAGGTGCCATCCTAGTGAAATTTCCACATTTCACAAATTACAAATGGAATATTGCTCTCCACTAGAGGTCACCATCAAAAGGTGGCTCACTCTACTGTCTTTAAGAGGGGTCTACTTGCATTTATTGCATTTGCCTAGAAATACTAGTTCCTACATGGTCATTCCATCTTTCGGGATTCACCATGAGGCTTACACAGTTATGGCTTGTTATTACTAACTAGCATTTCTCGGCTCTCATACTCGGCGCTCAGTCTTCATTCGTCTCGTCTTCTCAAAGACCTCCTCGGTCTAAGGTAAGAGGTGCTCTGTCCGAGTATCTTGGGGATTCGTCATAATCAGCCAACAGAAATCCTAGCAATATATATTGTAGAAAAACTGTCAAACTTCATTAATGACTTATATGGAGAAAAACCTTTAACAATGCTTTGTAGGGGTTTTAGAACTAAAAAGGTTGTTATTAGCTATACACTTAAAAAATTGTCACATACCTATAAGCCAGATTTTGGAACGTGATCCATATCACATTCCAAAAATTAGGGTTAGGTTTTTAAAACGCCAAAAACAAAAATTTGTGTTTTTTTTTAAACTTTGCCATAAGTTTTTCTGCTTTTCCATTTAATTTTTTTTTAGAAGAACTTGTGTAATATGTGGACTCTCATTGTACTCTTAGAACTTTTGAGAGATAAAAATGATTTTGGTGTCAAATCTCTTGTTCTATTCTCTCTCTACCCAAGGGCTCTTGGTTTTTCTCTGTCTACCCGAGAGCAAGATGTTTGTATCTCTCTAAATTCTTCATTAACACTTAGTTTTCATGGACATGCATGGAAATGGCTTGTCTTTGATGGATGACTAATTTTTGTGTTTGAGAGCTCTTGCTTAGATCCAAATCTTGTTTGATAGCCTATGAAAATCCTAATCATGCATTTGATTTGTACAAGTCATGAGGAGGCTTAAGGCCTTGTTGGAAATTAAGTCCACAGTTGTCTCCTTGAATAATAACTGATAAAAACACGGGTTTCTACTAGCAGTTCGACAACCTGCAATTTTACACGACTTCATCGACTTTTTGGCTGAACTGCATCAAAGGGTATCCATTCCTGTCTAATTCTACATTTGAATGTCAAAGAATCATGAAGAACATCAAAGGCCTGATCACCCTCGATTTCTTCAACAATCAAGTCACTCAACATTGAAGGCTCCGACTTCCTCGACAACTTCGTTCATCACCCGAAGTGTCCAACTTCGTTGATCAACCGAAGTATCCGACTACCAACCAAAAAACATGCTATAAATTGAAAATTTGGAGTAGCTCTTCGGCAATGGCACCAAAATTGTAGTGGGTTTCTTTCCTAGCCTAACTTCAACCCAAGATCCAAGCAAGATTTCTAGCTATGATTAGTTGCTTACTTAGTTGCCTTCTATTAGAAACTAACACCAACCCACTCTAACTCTACCACAAACTAACATTAATCACAAATAACGCTCTTGATGGTGGTGAAAGGAGGTAAGAGAAAGAGATTAGACGGAGGTACTCATTAGCTATTGCATACATCGAATGGAGAAGCTTAGACTATCATAAACAATAAATAAACAATTTGAGTCCTGGTTCCATTGGTGAGAGAGCTAACTTGCTATTTATCAGATTATATCTGACTAACATGTTGTGGATGTACCTCAAAGGACCAGTGTCTTCAAACAATTCATGAGAAGCAGTAGATGCGTGAGTATCCTTAATCTCTTATGTATGTACCAGGCAAGACATAGCTTTTGTAGTCAGCTCTCTCAGTTAGTATATGACTAATCCTGGTATAACACATTGGAAGGCTCTCATTAGAGTCATGAGATATCTTTGAGCTACTATGGACTTTTGCATTTGTTATGGAACAATTGTCAACGACAAACTCAATTTACTCAGTGGTTTCACAGATGCAAGTTGGGCAGGAGATGTAGACACTCGTAAATCTACTTTTGAATTTACATTCTTTCTCAACAATGGTCCAGTTTCCTGGAACAGTCGCAAGCAATCTTCGATAGCTCTATCTTCCACTGAATCAGAGTATATCGCAGCCTCTCAAGCTACAAAGGAAGCAATTTGGTTGGGAAACTTACTCTCAGATATCAATTTGAGTCAATATGCTCCAACGACATTACTTTGTGATAATCAAAGTGCCATCCTTTATCAGCCAACCCTAGATTTCATTCCAAGATGTTTTTACTAAAGCATTAAGTTTGGAGTCACACAGAAAAGTCTGTGTAGAACTAAGTTTGAAGGTCAAGGCATTCAAGGATTCAGATTAAGGGGGAGTGTTGGATTATTCTCCTTCTTACCAATCGACTAATCAGTTTTAATCTTTATCCATTGTTTATCCAATTTTGCATCGTGTGTTTACACAGTCTGCAGAATTACATGGAGTTTACAGCAGTGTCTCCTTTTCGCCTATCAGGAATACCGTTGAAAAATGCAGTGTCGTCTTTTTCGCATTTTTCGCCTAACAGAAATCTCGTGTAAAATCACAGTGTTCCATTTTTCACTTTCCAAAGAGCCTCAAGTTTTAAGGAAATGACTCTGGCAAAGTGTGGGGCAACCCTAAATGAGATTTAAGGGCATCTTCTCCTTTTTCGCCTTTTTCACGAAAAACCTGACAGTGTCGTCTGTGGCTGTTTTAGTTCATTTCTGCAGAGCTACAGTTTTGGTTCATTTATGCAGACAAAATGTTTATGGCCAACTTCACCGCTTATCAGCAATTAATGACAAGGACCGGATGGATGCCAACGGATCACCAGCCAACTGGCGATCGCAATTGACGACCTAATCTCTTAGTATAAATAGTTGTTCATATTCATAGTCATCAACAAAATGCTTTGCTAAGGATCATCAAAAAGTGCGTTGACCCATCACTATCAGAAATGTGATCTACAATAGTAGCTTCATATACACAAATGCTATTATCATGGCTCAAATCGCGATTACAGAATTGCACGTTTTTGGTCCTTCATGAATCGTTGGCCAACGCTACATGTCTACGACGTAGGAGGCATCAAATCACAAGTATATAGTGATGCTTCTATTGCATGTGCCTGTTCGTTGTCAACAAACACTCTTATAGCAAAAAAAATTGATGTTCATACCTGCAAATTGGTTCACAACTCTCTTGAGGCAGCACCCTCTTGTAAAGTCTTTCCACTGTCTTTGGGAAGCACAAATGGTATACCAATAACTGATGTTCAAAGCTTTTGTAAGCATGCTATCATCCAACATATCTAACAATGCAAATTATCAAAGTATGTGATCAATAAGCCGAACAAAGGATGATGAGCTTACCTGAGCTTTGTAGTATCATCCACACAACTACTCTTCCAGTAGAATATGCAGTTCTCCTCTCCTCTAAGCAGAAATTATTGTAGTAGAGAAGTGCAATGAGAGAGAGAGAGAGAGAGAGAGAGAGAGAGAGAGAGAGAGAGAGAGAGAGAGAGAGAGAGAGAGAGAGAGAGAGAGAGAGAGAGAGAGAGAGAGAGCATGAAGAGTAAACCTTAGGGTTGTGTCTTCTTCTCTTATATAGAAAACCAATACATCTTAACGCGCCAGATATTCATTAATGCTCATTGTTGGATCGTATCCTGCCAATGTGCATAGATTATGGCCATAAAAAAAAAAACCAAGTTCTCGAAAGGGCTATAGTTTTTTTTTAAAAACCAACTTTCTTAGAGGGTCCTTTTTCTAAGTTTCGCAAGGTAGGTGAATTACGAAGGTTCAGTATCATAAGGAAAAGACCATACCAGACGTTTCGAGGAGTTAGTATAACATAATAACCTCATAATAGAGCCCATGAGAGAGAGAGAGAGAGAGAGAGAGAGAGAGAGAGAGAGAGAGAGAGAGAGAGAGAGAGAGAGAGAGAGAGAGAGAGAGAGAGAGAGAGAGAGAGAGAGAGAGAGAGAGAGAGAGAGAGAGAGAGAGAGAGAGAGAGAGAGAGTAATAGAACATCACATAGTCCCTCTTGACAAGTCAAGACCAAACCCTTTGAACCTTTCAATTTATAGCATAACAGGTTAAAATAAAGCTGCATAAAGTCTTACAGTACAGAGAGTACCAAAAAGTGAAGCAAGTTTTAGGACACCCAGCTGTTACCTGCCACCATCCCACAAAACAAAACCGCACGAGTTAGTTAAGTGAGGAAGACAAGTGTCATAGCTGAGCATCAGTTGTTATCCATGTCCGAAACAAGATTCACTACTTTATCAACATGAAAACATTTGTCCAATCTTCCCAACCATGCAACTTATAAGTAACAATAAAACACCATACCGATTAGTGCAAGAGTGACGAAAATGTATTTAGTTCACAACATAGTACAAACATGTAAGAAGCTATTTATCCTTGCACAAGTACAAAGAGAAATGATTTTGATCACATTGTCGAGTACTAGGGCAGATCCGTGCCATGCTAGCCCCATGGACTTCCCATGCTATTTCTTCGGAAATCCGAGCACTTGAAGGCTTGGAGAAATCCATGCCATTCAAACCCTTCAAAATCAAACTCTGAAACCATCCATGGCACACTTATATAGGCTGCGTTTTAGCTCTTAAACAAAGAAAACTTTTACAAGGATACGGAGTGTACTTATACCAGTTTGCAATATACATAAATTTTTTTTTGTTTTGGGTTGATAACTTACAAGTGCTCTTTTAAAAAAAAAATGTAAAAAGTGCCATTCTGAACATTTTAAAGACCTGCATAGAAGTACGGAGTGTTACTACAAACCGCTTACATACTATTGATAACACACCAGAGATATCAAATTAATGGCAGTGTGGTCATATATCATAGTCTTTTATTGGTATTCTACTCAATCAAATCTTGCCTTCATATCAAGGGCAAGTACTACTGTCATGCACGTTCAAAAAGTTGCACTTTAAGAGTTCATTGCTTCAAGTATAAGCACCTCTACAAAGCAGTAGGTAGTATACCTTACTCAACCGTTTAAAGCTACAGCATATATGCTTGGCTTACTCTACACTTTGTAGTATTATGCTTATAAACTTAAGAGAGTACTTCTTAAAATAGCAAGTAGAAGCATACTGAAAGTGCTATCACGTATAGTAATCAAATTAAGAGATAGATAGCCATATTAAAAGCGGCCATCTCCAGCGATTTATGGCAGAGATAGATCATAGCTATGTAGGGCGGCCAATCTCATCTAGTCGCTGAGACAACAAGCTATATCATAGTTATGTTACTTCATATCAGAGAAGCCGCACGTGATGAGGCTCTCCATCGCATTTCTAGTGGTAAACTTATGCTCAAACCATATTGATTATCAAGCAATGTGCTTCACATATCAGCAATAATTATTCTCATTCAAAGCGCGGCCCACTGGCCGCTTTGAATTTTGTTGACCAGTGGCCAGTCGTCCATCTCAGGTAATGTTACAGGTATCCTCTCCACCTAGCAGAGTTAGCAGTAGTAGAAAAGCAAACCGAGCAATTACAAAGCAAGAAAGAGAGGAGGAAAGTAGAAAGAGTGAACCTTAGGGTTGTGGTCACTTCCTCTTTTATAGAAGATTTAGTACTTCTAGAAGCACAAGATGGTTGTAGATGCACACCGTCAAATCGAATCTTATGATGTGCACAAATCATAGCCCTTCAATGAGAAGCAACTTTCCCACCAAAACACCACAAATTTAAAAAAAAATACTTTTGGGGCCATGCTTCTAAGTTTGGTCCGGTAAGGCATTTAAAGTGGTTTGGTATCATGAGAGAAAATAACCATTTAAAATGTTACGAAGGACAAATAAAGTGTGATATAATATCGTAGAGTCCATGAGAGAGAGAGAGAGAGAGAGAGAGAGAGAGAGAGAGAGAGAGAGAGAGAGAGAGAGAGAGAGAGAGAGAGAGAGAGAGAGAGAGAGAGAGAGAGAGAGAGAGAGAGAGAGAGAGAGAGAGAGAGAGAGAGAGAGAGAGAGAACCCACAGCTAGCAAGGTATCTCAGGGGGCAGTTAGCACCCCTGAGATGGAGTGCTAACTGCCCACCAAGAGAAAATCAACATTTTTTGATAAAGTAAACATAAGTCCCAGGAACATATTGTGTAAAAATACTTTGTTGACGATCTGGTGCAATCTTTATTTCATAAACCCATTCCTTTGGAACGCCATAACAATATCATTGACTTCATTAATAAAGGTACTGTGCTCGTTACAGAAAAACATAGCAGCAATAATTTGCGCAATAATAACCTTGTACGAGTTAAAGATGGGTCTACTGGATGCCAAGTGTATAAACTAGAAAAAAGGAAATGGAAGCTCGTTCCTTTTATCAAACTTTTTCATAAAAAATAGGTACTAGTCATAGAATCAAAGGTAGTAGTAATGTTCAAGAAATTTACCGTATTGTTGTTGATCTGCTCATTCTTGATCGTCAAGTATTCCAATGGATAAATCCATTTAGCATTGTCATCAGCACGGGTTTGCTCTTTAAATAGAAATAAAAGTGCGTCCTGATTTTTATCAAAGCAAATGTCATCTATATACCGAAAGGTATTCTTGAATGCCTGTAAGTATTCAATTTTACCAAGTCTGGCAAGTCTTTTCATAAACTGTAACTCATAAAATGACAAATACACCAAGTAGGAGAGCATGCAAAGCCCATGGGTATACCACAAACTTGCTTTGTTTCCTAGTCTCACAATGTAGTGGTCAATCAGTAAATCATTCCATTGGTAGAGTAGTATCTTGTCCATGAGAGTCCATTCATCAATTGGTTTACAAACCCACTTCCATTTACATTCCTCAAAGTTACATGTCCACTTATAGGCAAGACTTCCATTCTTGCTGAATTTGAAAGCATATAAGATCATCTTACGTATAACAATCTTTAGCCCATTTGGGCCACTAAGAGAGATGTTTTTATAGCATTTAGAAATGTCGGTAGACCACATTGAAGTGATTTTATTAGGCACATTGAGATAAAATTCAGTGGATGAGTTGCACTGCCAAAATAGGTTGGTATCCACATTTAGGTAAGTCCGGTATGAATGTGCCTTAAGGCCCACACCCTCCATAAGGCACATGCATTTGTAATCCATCTGAAAGAATTCTTATGTGCCTTAACCATGTATCCATTGGTGCTTCAGCTTGGTGCAGAGGGAAGAGTTGCGGCATGACTGGAACTAGGATTTGAGGTCCAGCTTCCAACACCTGAGTGACAGTTTTTTCGTAGGCACTAATGGTTGCTTTAGCCTTTGCCAACTCAGTTGAAGCTGCAACTTTGAATTTGTCAAAGTGGCCTTGGAATCCCTGAAGCGCCACTTTGTAAGTTTTAACTTTTTTGAATAAATATGCGGTCTCCGTCGGAGTTACCGGATGATCTGGTATTTGCATCTGGAGATATGCATCACGCTCAAGGGTGGTTGCATCCAATTCACCTTGGAGACGTGTGTGATCTTGCTCTGCCGTCTGCAGTTGACACTGTAGCAGCTGCACTTGTTGCTTGCATCCTACACGGCCTTGTCCACCTGATCTTGAGCAGTTGTCAGGGCATTCTGCAATGAGCTAACATATTCTTCCAGGCGATCAGCTAGTTGTTGTGTCGTCTTCTTCTCAGTTTCGGATTTGGCTTCATGCTGCTTGGCGATCTTCAACTCTCTGTCCAGCTGAATAATTTTCTGGCTGATGAGAGTATTCTCCGATCTCATATCTGAGATTTGTTGCTCCATTTTTTTTTTCTTATCCAGCATAGACAAGATCACTTGTGCAAGGCCTGGCAGCAAAAATACCTGATGGTACTGTCCTTGGTTGGCATGGGACAGGTGCCTGTAACTCTTCTTCTTCAAAGAGGCCCTCCTCTTCATAGCCCTCAGGCACTATGGCGTCGAACTGCTTTGGTGATTTGACAGCTTGCTCAGCCCGAAGTGTGGCTGGTGCGGCTTCAGCTTGAGGTTGTTGGGGTAGCTGGAATAGATCTTCAACACCAGTAGTAGTATCATGGAATTGTTCAAATCCTCTTCCAGGGGATTGGAGCTCAAAAGGCGCAGGGCTTTGGGGCATTTCGAAAACTTCTACGGCCCCAAGGGGGTTGAAATCATCGAACATATCCATAAAATACTGCGTGTTTGGGAAAACAGCTTTTGTGTGTGAGGGTGAGGTGGCCTGGGCAGCTGTGATGGGAATGGTAGCCTCAATGGTCACAGACTGTCCGTGAGAGGAAGCAGAGGCGAGGAAAGCATCAGAGGCAGGGGCAATAGGGAGTTTAGTGCGAACAGCAGCAGGGGGTGGAAGCGTAGTTGACGATGTCTGCCTAGTACGTGTCGTGACGCGGAAGGCGAGTCAGAAATGACGATCTCATTGCATGGACGACGTCGACTATGTGAACTGGAGGTCTGGTGAGATGACTCGGCCGCTGCTTCTTCATAAATAGAAAGCACATAATCCAGGCAAAATCCATGGATTTTATTTTCAAGGTGGAAGGCTGCTAGGAGAGATAACAAGGGGCGAGCAGCAAACTGCTGCTTGGAATTGCTCTTAATGGCTCGTTTGAGCTCACCAAAAATAGTCTTGAGCCAATATATGGTTCTAGAGGGGCCTTGGCTATCTTGACGTATGACTCAACTATCCTATGCAAGATTGGAGAAGTAATGCGATCTTTCCTGAGGTTGCCAACCATCAGAAAATTATTAAGAAGCTGAGCAGCGACATGTATGGCAGGCTCAGTAATGGCTTCTAGGAGGTAGCCATCATTGGTCCAATGCAAATCATTTGTAAGGTCAATATAAGGCTTGATAGCATGTTTGGCTTGCTTATGGTTTGGTGAGGCTTGGGTACCAGATGCTATCCCTATGGTAGCAAGGGCGGTCTCAGTCACGCGCACCTGGTGTGTGGCTCCCTGGAAAGTGATGTAAACCTTGAATTTCTCCTCCTTCCAAGTACTAAAGGCAAGAGTGATAAAATCCATGTTGATTCTCTCTGAAAAGACTCTCTCATGAATACCCATTGCAGTAAGCAGAGGCTCCGCAAGGGTCATCCACTGAGTGACCATGCTTGTGCTAGGAAGGATTATGATACCCGTTGCAGATGGGACATCACGATGGATAGTATAACGAGGCGACTGGGATGTATTTGTGGAAGACAAGATGATCAGAAACGAAAAGTAATACGCGCAAGTGTATAACAAAAAATAGTTCAGAAAGTTTTGAAGGCTTTGGTCGCTGGAAAAACTGGCAAGAGCTTTGCCAGCACAAGTGAGGAATGAATCGAATTCAGCCAGCTTATAGGTGAATTTGGAGGGTGCATTACACTGAATACTAGTTTGGCTATTCAGTTCTGAACAACAATTTGTAGGCTTGTACAGTATTGTGAAAGTAGGCTAAAAAAATCTCAACGAAGGTTTCTGAGGCTCTGAACCTATCCGGCGAATGTTTTCCAGGGTTGGCGAAGGCCTAAGAGGGTCCTTCGCCCAAGTACTGTCATAAATGCAGATTTTCAAGATCTGAACCTATGGCCAACCTAATTTTGACATTTTAAGACCATTTAGCATGTCAGCGAAGGTTTCTAAGGAGAGTAAGGGGCTCGGCGCAGGTTCCCAAAATGGCATATTGCTTATCATTTGCCTAACTCAAACTTAGGGACTTTTTCTGGAAAAAAACCTTCGCCCAACTCAATATAGATATATCTGAAGTGGATGTACAATCTGAAAGCTCAGTGAAAGTTTCCAATACTGTATAGGCAACATATGACCGAAATAGTGATTTTATAAGTCATTTTCTATCAAAAATACTTTCCTTCCTCTTTTTCCATTCTGATGACTTTTCTGACTTTTGCTCATCAGTCTTTCCTCATTTTTTTTCTTTTCTGTGTTTTCCAAACAAAACGTAGCAATTAAATATTGAAAACAAAAAATTTGAAAAACAAATAAAATTAAAAAATCATTTAGATGATGCTTGCTGGACTGGAAGAGCAGGCTGCCAAAACTTGCGTAATCGGCTGCCATTCACTGGAGTATCAAATCGTTTTCTGTCCAAGTGCTCAAGAATCACTACGCCATAGTTTAGGATTTCCTTCACTTTATACGGGCCTTCACCAGTAAACTTCAATTTCCCTTAATCAGCTTGGTTTTGTATGTCAGTGTGAGATCTCCTGCTTTTAGATCCTTTTTGTGCAATCGACGATCGTGCCATGCCTTGCGACGAGCTTTCTCTATTGCTAACACATGAACTATCATCAATCGTGTTTCACATAATTTGTGCAATGCTTCATGACGGAGTTGTAAAGACTTATCATCATTTAACCGTTCTGTTGCCGCTATGCGTAAAGATGGGATTAAAAATTCAATCAGCATGACAACATCTTGACCATAAACCAGTTGAAAGGGTGTTTGATTTGTACTACTTTTGTAAGCGATTCTGAATGCCCATAATGCTGCATATAGTTTATGTTCCCAATCAGACTGACTCGCTTCAACTGTTTTTATCATAATAGTGCAGAGAATCTTATTGGAAGATTCAGCTCGGCCATTCCCTCTAGGATAGTAAGGAGTACTAAATCTGTGTATAACAAAAAAAATCTTCTAGTAAACACTTTATTGTTTGATTAACAAAGTGTGTACCCCGGTCACTAACAATCTCGATCGGACATCCAAATCTGATAATAATATTTCTATAGAGAAACTTGGCCATAGATTTCGCATCAGCAACTTTGACAGCTTTGGCTTCAACCCACTTGGTCATATAATCAATTGCTACGATAATGTATCGGGCCTGAGATCCTTGCGTGGTAGGATGAATACGACCAACTAATCCAGTCCCATTTTTCAAACGGTGCTTGCGATAAAATTGGTGGCAAGGGTTCATAGTTCTGTCTAGTAGGTCGTCGTGCTCGCTGGCAAACATCACATGTCTGAATATAATTTTCTGTGTCCTTATGAAACGTAGGCCACCAACAACCTAATTGCAAAAGTTTGCGAACCATAATATTTGTAGAGAAATGTCCTCCGCCCATGCCATCATGTGAAAACATGATTAAATCTGGTATTTCATGCAATAAAACACATCTACGTAGAATATTGTCTGATCCATGACGATATAATTGTCCTGCAATCAATTGATAAGGTTGAGCCTTATGAATCAATTGCCTCTTCTGTACTTTTGTCAAAGAGTTATTCGGTTGTCCTAGCATCATGTACTCAACAATATCTACTACCCACTCAGGTATTGCTTCTACATAGAACAATGCAGCATCTGGTAATTCATCATCCACTTCAGTATTAACTGGTGCAAATTCAATTCACAAAACGTGATTGGTTAGATAATGTTGCTTCCCCTTTCGAACCACAATTCGAAAGTCAAATTCAGTCAATAACAGTAACCATCTTGCAATACGTCCAGTATTGCACGTCTTGTTTACCAAGTAAAGTATCGGCTGGTGATCCGTATAAAATGCAAAGTGCGTTTCCATGAGGTAGTGATGAAATTTTCGAACAGAAAAAATCATGCTAATGCTTCACGTTCTGTTGTTGAATAGTTTTTTTTCCGGATCTGTAAGCTGTCGGCTTGCAAATCGTATAGGATAGTCCTTCTTATAGTCACCTGGCTGTGTCAAAACTGATCCAATGGCATATATTGAGGCATCCGTGTGAATATAAAATTCAACCATCCAATTTGGAGAACGCAATATCGGTGCTGAAGTAATTTTTCAAAGGCTTCTAACACCTCTACTGTCCAAATAAGAACAATAGTTAGTTTGTACATAGGTTGTGCTAAATCCGCAAAGAAGATAATAAAAATTCGATAGTAGTTCGCATGATCCATAAACACATAAACTCCACGAATCATTGTTGGCGGTGGAAATTCCACAATAATCTTGATTTTAGAATAATCTGTGGCAATGCCATGTTTCGATAACACATGCCCAAACACAACTCTGTGAGAAACCCATATCTGACATTTTTCTGGATTTAGAGAAATTTGATATTTGCGGCATCTTTCAAATACTTTCTCCAATCGATCTAGGTGGTCTGCATCTGTACTATGGACTCTTAGGTCATCCAAGTAAATTTCAAGAAATTTTTGTAGATAATCTTTAAAAGCAAATTGCATTACTCTTTGGAACAAACTTGGTGCATTACAGAGTCCAAATGGCATTACTTTGTAAGCATAGGTGCCCCATTCTGTTGCAAGGGCGGTTTTGTAGCGATCTGTAGGTGCAATTTTAACCTGGTTGTAACCACTAAATCCATCCAGGAAACTATAAGCTTCCGCTCCAACAAGGCAATCCAAAATGCTTTCAGTAAAAGGTAACAAAAAGTGATCCTTCCACGTCACTTTGTTCAAAGCCTTGAGATTCACAGAAATTCTCAATTTCCCATTCTTCTTAGGAACAATGACAATCGGTGAAACCCATTCGGTATGCTCGATCTCATAAATGAAATCGGCATCAAGCAGTCTCTGAAGCTCTTTCTTTATCAAATCCGCAACAATAGGATTACAACAATAGAACTTTGTAACCTTTGGAACTGCATCAGGTACTAAAGGTATGGTATGTTCAATAACTGATGTCGGAATACCCTTCAGATCTTGATAAGTCCATGCGAAGCAATCTTGATACTTAATAAGTAACATTCGGAGTGCTTGATACTATTCAGGATTAAGTTGTGATCCAACTTGTACAATCTTTTCTAGTTCTCCTGGTTCAGCAAGATTCATTGGGTGTGTCCTAGCTGGGCCATCGTAAACATGTTTCGATTCTAGCACCCATTCTTCAGGTTCACGATGTGCTTTAGGTAACATGATAACCACATCATCTAGTGTATAACGTTTAAAATATTTGAGCATATAATGCTAGACAACATCTGCTTGTTCTTTGTCAAAAGGAACTTGTCTTGGATCTTCGCTTAGCCTTCTTAATTGATCGTGGAGGTGATGACTTCCGAGACAATGATGTCTTGCTAGAACTCTGACTTGTAGAATCATCCTTGACTTTCCCTTTAACTCTATCCAGTAAGGGTGGCACATTTTTTGAATCAATCTTTTGAGGAGGATTTTCCCATTTTAGGACCGTATTATAATGTTGCTTGGCTTGTTTCTTCATCATTGATCTTGTGATCATGTCTTCCTTCAATATAACTGCTTTGGACGGTTTCATTGTTGGTTCATCAGGAACATTACGCACTCCAAATCTGGTCGGATCCATATAATTTAGAATCTGCTCATCAGTAAGTTCTGCATTGTCATCATAAGTCAAGGCATGACTCACAAGAATGAGGTCATCTTCAATCGGATATAGTATAGGTTCCGATGATATCCAAGCTACATTCAGCACATTCAATGGAAAAGTACAACGGATCATACTTGTGACCGACCAGAGAAAAATTTGGGAGTTCACTATAATTCTCAAACAGATACTGTCAACTGGAATGAAGCTCTTGCAACAATTGATTGTACAGCAGGATATATGTGTCAACAAGATAATCAATCAGATTTGAGCAAGATTCTTGTGTTTCGATTGGACCACATGTGCCGTAAAGCTTCAATGATGGGCAGTTGATAGGATGATCCCCTCATGGGCGACGACCCATGTGTTTTTTGGAATGTTCCAGAAAAAGAGAGAAAGTATTTTCGTTGTCTATTGTCTAGAACGAGAGAGAGAGAGAGAGAGAGAGAGAGAGAGAGAGAGAGAGAGAGAGAGAGAGAGAGAGAGAGAGAGAGAGAGAGAGAGAGAGAGAGAGAGAGAGAGAGAGAGAGAGAGAGTATGCTCTTATGAAAAAAAGCATTTCTAAGTTTCTCATTAGTTGAAAGGCAGTAAAAAAACAGTTGAAGTGAGCGAACACGTGTTTTTGGAAACTTCTAGAAAGAGAAGTATATAAAATGCAATGGCAAGAGAGAAAAAAAAATCCCGATAAAGTGTGCAGTGTTTTCAAATTTTTAGGGTTTTTTAAAGTTTTGTGCTTGTGAGGAGAAAAATAGCGATATAGTGAGGTGTTACAGATGTTGGAGAGAGAGATGTATATAACAGATATATGGTGACAACTAGAAACAAAGGCCAACATCATACACATTGAAATACATCTAAATTCAGGTTCAATGTTCTAGAATGCATGAACATGTATTTTTGTCTTGGAACTTTATCAATACAATTTGAGAATGATATAACTGGCAAGGTATACCTTGACATCATTACAATGTTTCATATATTGGTGACTCTAATACTTTAACTTGAAAATTAATTAATCATAAATGAAAATATAATTTATCGGTATATAGTTGATATTCAGCTTTATTATTAAAAAATTGTGATTGGTCCATTGGTAACTTTGTTTCCACTTTGAACCACATGACCAAAGTGTTTATCTTTAGCAACAACTGCATCATAGTGCGCATGAGTATTTCATAACCAGCAAAATCAAAGCCTAGCCAAGAAGCTATGACACAAAATCAAGTTAGCCAACATGTTTTTAAGTAGCAGATAAAGTTTTTATTTAAATTCTATGCATTATGAGACTGCATGCAATCTCAAGTGTCAAGATCCATTAAGAGCCAAAAATGTGAATGTAGCATGGCTGGTGTTCTCTCTCTCTCTCTCTCTCTCTCTCTCTCTCTCTCTCTCTCTCTCTCTCTCTCTCTCTCTTCCTGCCTTTGTGGCTCTTTTTGCTTAGCACACACGATGGACACTGTGTGTATTCCATGTACAAATCAAGTGTTGATGGTGTTACTTGGATAATTTTGGTATATTTTAAAGTTCATGGTAACATGGAAAAAACTATTGCTTGTCACAACTTTTGGTGTTTGGACTCGACGTATTTATTATAATCAGCTTTCAATAAGTAAGGATTTATGTTCTGAAGATCTGGTATCCAAATTATCGTTGCTAAGGGTCTCTCATTCTTTATTTTATTAGAACGCTTCTACCTTCTCTGATTTAGATTTCCAACTTGCTTGTATATTGCTAGTAATATGTGAATTGAGATGTCTTTGATTTTTGGAATGACATAACCATCTTGCTTATAATTCATGCCAAGACTTCATCACTAATGGCAAAGCATTGAGATAATCAGAAAAAAGTTTTGTTTTCGAAAGGTTTGCAATATAATTGTATAGACCATTAGCTGGATAAAGGAGCAATGGAGCTAAAAATAGAAACCAAAGCATATGCAATCTCCCTAAGGAAGCACCCAGATTCAACATCTCTCTCTCCGTCTCTTTGTATCTCTCCCTGAAATATCATCAATTGTCCGCGACCCGCAATTAAGAACATTTTATACGCAAAATCAAAAATCTCAAGATATAAATTTTGCCTCACTATCATCCGAAAGGATGAAGTTGAAACCTCTGCTCCGAGGGACGAGCTGAAGGAGAAAGAACCAGTAGGGACGAGCTGAAGGAGAAAGAACCAATGCGATCGATCAATCCAGAGGAAGACAAAGATAACATAGGCGATTAACCCGAATCCACAATTAAACCCCAGGTTCTCAAAGCATATCTGAAAATATCAGAAACGGGAGTTGAAATTGAGGGAAGATGCATACAAAACAATGGCAAATTCCTCCTTGTTGGAACATCAGCGATTACGCAGAAGCAAATGCTCGCGCGGAAGGGAGATCGTGCAGATTTGTTGCCATCGCTGAAGGAGGAGAGCGAGAGGAAGGAGGAGAGCGAGAGGAATCGACAATCTACGAAAAAAACAAACGAAGTCTTCAGCTCACACGCAACGAAGGAACGCGAAATATAACCAAAGAAAACAAAACAACCAACGCGATCAATCGATCCGGAGGGAGACATAATAGTGCGCGCGCGCGCGAGAGAGCGAGAGAGAGAGAGAGAGAGAGAGAGAGAGAGAGAGAGAGAGAGAGAGAGAGAGAGAGAGAGACATGATATATGGCAAAAGACACCGAATGGGCCGACGTAACTACGTAACTGGCGAGAGACACAAATGAAAAATGCCACGTCATCATTAAAAAAATTGATGACGTGGATTTTTATTTTTTTAAATAATGACGTGGAATTTTCTCCTTCCAAAGAACTTTAAAATGGGTATTACTGGCCTTATACGACATGGGGTGCATATTTTTAGGATTTTTTAGGGTTTTGAGATGCAAAATACCGATAATTCAACTTGAGTAGAGAGAGAGAGAGAGAGAGAGAGAGAGAGAGAGAGAGAGACAGAGGTCATGCTTGACCTATTGTTTTAGGGTTTGGATCATAAAATAGAGAGGGTGTTGGGGGCAGAGGGTGAGAGAGAGAGAGAGATGTGGGAATGGAGTCAGCGGCAACAGCAGGAGCAGTGCCTTCCCATATCGCCAATAGTGCTCGTAACGTTGGTGCCTTTACTGCTTCTTCGCTCCCCCTTTTGTTCATTTCCAAATTCTTATTTGCTCTGGCAGCATTCAAATTTCATTCAGAGAGGAGATTGATGAGCTTTTCCATTTTCGAGCATCTATGATGATGGATAAACTTTTAGGCACAATCCCTGTTTCGTGTAGAAATTTTTGTATGAAGACGTAGAGTTAATCCAATTTTTGAATGGTGGAAGCCTGGTTTCTTATGAGAAACCCTTTACTTGAAGATCGTTTGTCTCATATATCTATCTGTAAGGTGGATTGCGGTTCTGTTGGTTTTTTCATCCATTGCAAATGCAGTTGGCTGCTATGGATGAGCTCGGATTGTGAATTTTTCTTTTTCCTCTTCGTAAATCCAGAGTGGTTTTTGTAGGTTTGCATTGTAACAATGTGTATACGTATCATTTGCTTGTGCAGCTATTTCGAGAATGTCTCCGACGGGCTGACTACATTGGAAGAATGGTTCGTATTATTATCCAGCTTTGCTTTTTCTTCTATAAAGAATTACAAGTATTGTGATTTCAGATGATTTCGTCGGAAGGAATGATTTGGTGATGGGTAAAGGTCTGTGGGGAGGGCTTTACATTACTGGCCTCAGGCGGCGGTTTGAGAAAGTGTAAAGCCCGGCTCCCAAGCTTTAATCTGGATAAAAATGGGACAAATGTAAGTTACCAAACCCCTTGAAACAATACCTCTGTACAAATAAAAACTAAAGAAGAAACTTAATTTTTCCTTCATTTTGAAAAAATTGACTCTTTTTTTTTCTAAGACCGTTCCGAAATGCTGTTAACTATGTTGCACACAGCATCGTGTGCACGTACGCACCATGTACATGCCAAATTCAAATTTCAACTTCAAATGTAGTTTACAATACTCGCAACTTAAATTTCAATCCAACTCATAGACACTATATGGGTTAGGAGGGCCACCTAGATAACAGAGTAAAGAACCTACATGTCTGATGAGTCATAAATGATAATGCTACTGTCCAAAGAGTATTGTCTGCATCCACAAGAGCATCCCAATTCTCATTCGGAGATTTTGTGCAACCGTACTCTCTCCCTTATAACCTCCTGCTCATCCTTATCCTCATCCTCTTGTTCTTCCTGAAGTTACTCCTCGTCCTCCTCTTCAAGATCCTCATCTTTGAGATAGAAGAGTTTGTACCGTCTCCTTGATACCTTTTCCGTGGTGTACTATGAGTGTTAGGTCCTCCTCTTCAAGATCCTCATCTCTGAGAGTAAAAGAGTTTGACCGTCTCCCTGCTACCTTTTGCAGCATGAGTGGTAGGTCTTGCATAGTGCCACACAAGGATTGGCAACAATTTCTGCGATGTTTGGACTTTGAAATTTGAGCCCTAAATCTCTTTACTTTAAGATTGCAAGCCAACAATACGATTCAGAAATTAGAACATGCCACATAGCAGGATCTTGGAAGTAGGAACTAACCTGTGGCAGATACAGCCTTCCATGCAAGAATGCATACACATCCTGTGCCTCCTATGATTTTGGTGGCAAGTTGGAATGCTACCAAATTGATTTCATCTGGGCTGACTTGCACAATTTCATCCTTCACGACTTATGAATTACGACTCAAAGGTCACAACTCTGGGCATTACATTTGACAATTTGATGGTTCACAACCTAAAACTTTTCAGATTGGCAACCTAAAGCTGTAGGTTGGCATGCATGAATACCAATCTATCCAACTGCGCAGGGGAGAATCTGCTCTTTTTCTTCACATGAATTAGAGAGAAAACATGCTAGCTCCTCTACCATGAAAGTGTTGTGCAGTCTTGTGTCTTGTTAGAGGATCGGAGTTTTGCAAGCTGGGAACATCATTCCCATACTTCAACCACCATGACATATGTTAGACCTGAGTTTTGTTGCCGAATATCCCAACTCAATGGTCTCATTTCTAAACACAAGCAAGGATTTCCTGATTGCTTCCTTCCAGTAGAATCACAAAAGACCCAACTAATGATGGAGTGTCATCCCTCCCCGGGGAATTGGCTGTCATTCCATGGTGGGCGATCCATACAGGCCATTGTGTGTAGAGGTTGATGGAACCACTGTCAGCTGTCCCTTATTTTTTCAAGCTTGTGGAACTTGAGTAATTTAAGAATCAAGATTGAAAACAATAAACTGGGAATTAAGTAATCAATGCTCAAATGCAAACTTCAAAGCAAAAGTTTCCAGTACTTTGTGTGCATACTAGCTACTTAGTAGTGAAGGTCTGACTTCAATGATCAAACACACATCAGTTCTCTTAAGAATTCAACAAAGTTGAGAGAGAGAGAGAGAGAGTTCTTGACATCATATCAATGTCAAATGAAAGAGATGATACAAGCACATAGAAAGGGCATGCCATTTCAATGACTATTTTACAATACCTGGCCTAATCTAACAAGAAATAACAGAGGCGTTCTTGTGTCCAAGTTCAATGACATTGTTTGTTTGAATGTTTAAAGTAGGATTAGTTTTGGCTAAAGCGCCTGGCCCACACTTCTCCACCGTGATGACAAGTTTATCCTTCTCCCTTGATAACAACACCCTATAAAATAAAAATTGCCTAATTCTCTCCATCGCTTGGTGGTTGGTAACTTATTTATCCATTTGTGAGAACTGTACATGGCATCAATAAGGAACTCAATGCTACGCGACAAACTTCTTCCATTATTTTTGCAATCTATTTGTCACTTGGACGATGAACTTGCAGAGTTTGTTTTTTGTATTTTTGATTGGTATTGACCTATCAGGATATGAGCTACTTAAAACACTATTTTTAGGCAGCCAAATAGTCTTACACAGTCTATTTAGGGCAGCCTAATGTCATTCCCTACTTTTCATTAATTTTAAAAGAACTCACAAATCTTATTTTGCTACAAAAATGTGTTCAAAGAATTTTTTTTAGGTCATGTTCCAAAACAGAACGTGTTTAGAACGTCTTTCCGGAACATGTTATGTTTTGGAATGGGCTTATTAGATAGCTGAATTAATTCACCTCTATTTCTTCCTCTCGGTTTGAAAACCTCTACAGTAATGCATGATTCACCACTTCGTTACTAAAATTGTCATGAAAACAATTTATTTTTATGCATATGCTTTCTGCTCCCTTTTATCAAATTGAATTTGCTTGACATTTTCAATTGGTACTGCACCATCTTCATCCAACGGTCTTGCTTCTTGACTGATCACTATATCCTATAACTCAACACCATCAAATTCTTCATTTTAAAGTTCCACCCATGGAAATTTCTATCGTCAAGTTTGCTTGCCTCCAGTAATATAACTCTTCCAGCTTTACACCCATTTTGATAGAAAATTGTTTAGTATGCAGAACTAACACTCTGTTTCTGGTTTCTGCACTTTTTCCATGGTGGGACAGCCTTAAAATCAAGGTCTCCCAAGATATACGGTTGTGCTAAATATCAGAACAGGAATTTTCAAGCAAAGACTTCACTTTGGAAATTGGTAATAAAGTTTAGATGAATCTAAACCTTTTACTTCTTCACCCTTCATTTTTTCCAACTCAACAAAAGACCCTTCAACTTGATTTGTTTTAATGAAGACATTAGTTGAGAACATATCTATATCTATAGATTAAGCATGAAAGATAGCAATTAGCATTCATGAAAGCGCCAAGATAATCATTCACAAGCATTCTCTAACAAAGAAGGCCAATGAAATCAATGGCTGTCGATAGCTCAAGTGGATCTCCAACAAAGATCTTCAATAAAAGATGGAACTCCCCTAAAAGAGCTTAGGACTCCAAACTCATGACTAACTAATGAATAACCGTAGTGGCTATTTATACTATGCAAAAGCTACCTCCATTCAATTGACTTGGGTGGAATTCTGAAGATTTAAATATTAGGACCCAAATTAGGAACCACGTACTCTAGAGAAGTATGGACTTTGTGTGTCCTTAACACTCCCCAAGTTTAAAAACACTGCCCTCAATGTGGGGCTCAAAAAATGACTCATCTCTAAAAACTAGAAGAAGGGCCCCAAGCAATAGCTGTGTGCAATACCCCATCATAAACAAATGTGAAAACAGAAGCATCAAAAAATGTATCGACCAATGGAGATATTGAAGGACAGGACATAAGTCGTCACAAGGAGGATTCCAAAAGCACATAAAAATCCACAAAGCACGATACATCAATTGTAAATCTTGCTATAAATATATTGCTAATGGTAATGGTCATCACTGTAAAACAAATAGTTGATGTAAATGCAAAGGCATAAAGAATTAGAACGATGCTGTAAGTTGCTCATGGTACCGTATAGCCCAAGAATTTCATAAGAAAGTGTCATCATGTAGGATCCCAAAGTGAGATATCCAAAGCCAATCGAATGGCCTAGGAATACCATAGAAAAACGTAAATGCGGCGACCGTAGCAGCAACCGTGCAACATTGTCGGAGGCCAAGCGATATGTAACAACCATGAGTGCCAAGGACTCTGAAGTATAAGTATATTACCTTGACAAACAGCTAGCAGGAACATCTGTGCAGCAACCCAAGGTATTCGTAATGTCCAAGAATATGTAGTAGTATCTAGAAAAATAGGATCAACACTCGAAGGAATCCATGAAGGCTCATAGTATAACATTAGCAGTGACTAGAGCAACTCTATATATGAAAGGACAAAGATATGGAAGAATACATGGATATTAAAGCATCGCATCGAGATACGCACCAATGATCAACTGTGGAATGTGATCTGAACAAGGCCTAAATACAATCTGTATCTGACCAACAATAAACATGCAACCATCTACCATATCTAAATGATGAAAAATGATATCTGGAACGGAGCAGGTACATCAATCAAAGTGAGGATCGAAGGTAAGTAAAGGAACCACAGATATTCCATCAACAACATGAGGATACCAGCACCAAGGACTAAGCCATGGATATCAAATTGTGAGCCTTGATATTTGTGGAGAAATATTAGACAGTCTAGCCAAATCCTTTGACTGTGTAAACATCTGCTCCAGCAGGACATCATGTGTGTGTCGTATGCCTGAAATCTATCTATCTTTGCTTAAATGAGAGCAACAGAAAGAGAAACACATGCTTCTGCCATGACTGTAAGAAGCACAATTGGAGTGCGAATTAATGATATGTTAGCTACTTGATCCTTGTACTGTACCTTAGGTACAAGATATGGCTACATGTACCCCATCATCTGGATGTTTGGAACAAAAGAAAGACTGTAGTAATGAAAGGGTATTCTTTACTGCAATGAAAGCCAGATTGCAAAATGTACAGTGATGTGAAATTATTGGAAGAACAGTTCTTCCAAATCATATGTAGTAACCGGGGGGAAAGTGAAAGGTTACGTAACAAAAAGTGTTGGATGGCTTGTAATTGAGGGAGAAAGAAAGAAACTTCAATCATGTCTTCAGTAACCAAACATACCTAAGACCGAAAAGATACATATCAAGTGTGATGGTATCAAGGAAAAACAATCATCTTAAAAAAGTACAATTATTGTGATTAATCAATCAGATTCTAGCATTCAACGGAGGAGTGTTAGAATGTCATACAGAATGAGTCTGTCGCCATCGAAATCAAGTCATATCAAGACTACCGAGTAGTAGGACTAAATAAAGTAATAAGAGTTGCTGAAAATATAACTGTGGCTGAAGATTATGCTCTTTGTCAGTTTACCCTCCTGTGAGTTGTAGTACTTTTCTGGGAGAGCCTGCTGGTCATCCTGACAATTGTTTTTGGATGGTATTATTGCAGAATGGGAACAGGGAAATAATCATGTCACTCATTCGAAAGGAGTTCAGGAAGAATATGCATGAGACAGATCCTGAAAAAATTAAAGAGCAAAAAGAAGCGTAAGTGCCACATCTTACACCAGTGCAAACATTGTGGGTCTCATAGAACCTTCGATATTCTGCACTTTCCACCTTTTCTGCTGCCGTAGTTCTTTTTATGATGCATTTTTGGGAAATAAAACATTTTCAAGAGGATTAGCAAAAAATGTATGTTCCCTGGGAGTATACCAAATCACTGTTTTATTTTTGAATGGTACATGACAGTGCTGTGAGAGGACTTTTCAACCATATGTTTTATGAAGCTTGGAGTATGTCAACAGGACAGGCAGATGAGTTTTGAAGTTGTTATGGTGTTGTTAGTCCTATATATGATGAATAGAACTGATTTAGGCTCTCCTCATTGCCGATATTTGTGCTGGCACCTTAGACTCCACGTCATGATCATGAGTTTTTGAGCATGTCAAAGGTTGCAAATTGAATGTTTCAGGTATTTTTTCACTTGCATCTTTTGGAATTTCCTGTATTTTTGAAGAAATGCTTCATTTGTATGGGTTTCACAATCTAGATGAGGCTTTTTGTCCATCTGGTGATGCAGTAATCCTTTGCAACATTGTTGATATCCTAAGGTTACAGTATCAAGAGCTTCTGGGCTCGTCTGGATCGTGACGCCAGTGAGCAAATAAGAGGCTAATATTGCCTGTCATTCTAAATTTCATGTTTGAAATTACATTTAAATCTCAACCACATCAAATTTTTTGTGAATAAAAGCAAGTGAAGGATCTTTGACAATTATTCAATTATTAGTTTATCAAAGTCCAGAAGTTTCCTGAACTTGATTTAAGCTGGATTCTGGAAATAGAGCTGGTATCTTGAAAGAAAAAATAATTACTTATGAAGATAAACATGTGATTCACAAGGTATAACTACAGACAATTGAAGGACATTTTCAATCGTTAAGAACAACAAATGCATATCTAAATTGGAGACTCTGAATTTGCAAACAGGCCTACTGAAGTCATGGCACAGCATATTTGGGTGAAAGTGGAAATGATGGGAGAACCGTGAGCTTATGCAAGTTCTGCTGGGATTAATCGAAGTTTTATTGCCTTATACACCAGTTCTTTCTAACATTCTAAATAGCTAACTCTTCTGGACATCAGGATTCAGCTTACTGGCTTGTAAGAAGTATAGCGGATTTGAGTGTTGTCTGACTACTAGGGGTAGAGAATAAAGTTTGGAATGCAAAGTTTGTGTGCTTAGATATGATTCACTCCCTTCTAGAGGGAAACATGACTTTTATGTTGTCCATTCTGCTTTTTAGGCTTCTTGGTCATCAATAAGGACGCCCACACAACACATCAAAGTGCAAATGAGCTCCTACTTTATAATACTGATTATATGTTGGTTATTTTCAACAAATTAATGTTGCAATATACATGCTCGAGTAGTAGTAGGGCTATTTAGGTAGTTTTTCATAAATATGTTATGCGAGTTATTAGTCATTTAAAATTCAGTTTCATATCACCCTCTACGTAAAAAAAATAAAAGTGCTTTTGTTATCAATAGGAAAAGTTGTATGTTTGCATGTATTTTTTAGGCTTAATTGTGAAGAGGAAGTAAACAAGATCAAGTTTGTAGACCACTATAGAGAAATTTTGTTTTTGTTACTAAATCTCTCTGATACTATAGATGATTCTTTCTGTAATATAGTACGTACCAATTGACTTGTCATTCCTTCCTCCTAAATTCGAAGTTTGACCTAGGAAAAATCATGCTCAACTCTTCACCTAAAAACACCAATCTTCTCCCCATTCTAGAGCATGCATATTATAGATGTTTTTCTAGTCCATTTTGGAAAATATACTTTTGGTCATAGGAAAAAAACATTCACTAAAAGGATTATCGTTACAAATCTATCATACTCCTGTTATTGTTGCATGAAACTCAAGTAGATTATTGTGTGTTTTCTTTTGCAACTTGAGAAGTTTTTTCTTTGAACTGCCTAAGTAAGCTTGATCTCTTTATCTCTCTTTTCATTTTACTAGGTTGATAACTATGCCAATTCACAACGATGAGCTTGTTGCTCATATTTTTGCATAAGTATGACGTATTACAAAAGTTGCTCTTATTTCAATGGCTATTCCATAATATGTTCATCCACAAAGCCCTAAATATGGTTATTGTAACCCATGATGAAGCTCTTGATGGTTTTTGTTTTGTAGTTGTAACTCATGAGCATTCAAGTAGGAATATATGGAGTTATTAGTGAAATGATTTTGAACATAGATATGAGTTTATGTGCACAATTCATGATGTGAGATGTGGACTTTTTGTTAATTGGTGGCCGTAGGATGTTGTTGCCAACAGTAGAAGAAGGAAAATGCTCAAGCTAAGTGTTGACAAATTGGATTCAATGAAGATCTCTCATCATTATGACAAGCTTCACATCTCATCAATATTAGTTTTAGCAAGGCCACATGCTTAGAATTCTCAAGATAATTATGTGCGAGAAAGTCTCAATGAATGGGTGTTAGGGCTCTTACTAGCGTAATTAGCCAAAGAGTGCAATAAAAGAAATGGGAATGGTCAAAGGTCAAATCTCATCAAGATCAATTCTCAAAAGAATACCTTTGGCAATTTACTTCCAATTTTGGTGATTTTTATTATCACTTAAATGGGTAACTTTGGATGCACGTATCTATCTCTATAGACCTCAAAATTCAAATTTTTTTTATAGGCATGTTTCTATAATCATATAGGATTTTCAAGAGCAGACAAGCAAAAAATTGAATGTAAAATTCACTATAATGGAATTTCATATATGAAAATATTGAAGTTTCATCAGTTCTTCCACATGTTTGACACATCATATTTTACATATAAGTTGCTCGAAATGAAGATCTCAAAAATTTTAATTTGTAAATGTATATATAAAGAACACACATGTGAGAGGATTTGATGTGATTTATCATAGTTTCTAATATATGATTTTTTTAAAAACTGCTTGATGTGAGAAATTGTCAAAAAATGGCAAATTTAGCTTGATTTAAACCATGTAAGTTGTACGTAGGTGGGTTTCACACATGTGAATCCTTGTTGGCATGTGTGAGGTGAGGTCAAAGAAGTTAAAATCTCATTCATAGAGTTAGTTAGGCTTGTTTGGTCATAATTCCTAAATTATAGGGCCAAATTCCTTGAATTATGGAGGTGGATAACCAACCTAGCCACCAACTTGGCAAAAGTCTAGGGTTAGGTAAGATTGACAAATTAGGGCAAAAATGGCCAATCATCTTATTACATACTGGATTTTCACCTAACTTGAGGTGGGGAAGAGCCTTTTGTATATACAATCGATCTCTCATGGTAATGCCTTAGAATTTTTGAGAGCAAATTGGCAATCTTGAGCTTCTTCACTATTTGTCGTGTTTTTGTGTTTGTATTGCAATCAAAACTTGATTATTATAGTTCTTTGATATTAGGCCGTACTGGAGGTTGTACCACACGTTTGTGGGGTTGGATTTCCATATTTAATCATTCTAATTGATCTTGGTTGTAAGATCCTAGTTTGCTAATCTAGATCAAGATTTGGTGACTAATTTTGCATTGTATAGGTGTGTCAATCAATCAATCACTCTTGGAGTCCTATGTAAGTTCATTTATGGTCCTTTTTACTGTACTTTCAGCACTTGAAGTGCACACTTTTCTGCGCATTTTGTGACAACTCTAGTGTTAAGAAGTCCAAGCTCGTGGATTTGGATTCCTTCCTTTAGGACAACAGTGTAAGTATTGATTATTGTACAAATTTTGATCATGCCTTAAATAGGGATTTATTTAGAGGCTCTCGAGTTGTTAGTACTCTTTCTCCTCATTCCAAATACTTACTTACCCTTACTACTTAAAATATGAGCAATGAATATTTCTTGACATTATCGGACATATCGGATGTTTTTTTATTTTATAGAAGACAGAAAAAAAAAAATTTAGGCAGAAACCATGATGAGTTCTTTGATTCAATTGATTACAAGGCTGATGGTCTTATCCATGGTGTGGATTATATAACAATTGTCAATTTATTTTAGAGAAAGATTGCTTGAAGATTGCTATTGAGCCGATGCATGAAAATAAAGTCGATCTTCCTACTAAAGAGGAGGTTCTAAAATTTCAAAGTCAACCTGGTTTTCAAAGCCAACTGTCTTTGACATCGAGAGGTGGCCACAATATTGACAATGAGACAATCATCAAGGAAGACAAAGCTGAATGCGTAAATTTTGTATCTTGAATTGTATTAATCAATATTTTAAACCAAATTTTATATTGGAATTTACTTATTTTCTTTATTTCAAGAAACTCTTTATCTTGATGAATTTGCAATTTGTGGAGGAGGACACAGATGTTCTGCTGGTGAATTTCAAAGAGATCATGCATTGGACTATTATTTGAAGTTTTTCAAGAATAATGAGATAAGTGTGCCCATTCAAAGTTTCATGCACATGGTGGAACAATGACTATGGCAATCAAGGTGTTTCTAATTTTCTTGGAGGACATAATCTTACAAGGGTGCATAGAATAATGTTTGTTAGAAAAACTATTGCATTTAAAATTTAGGATATGGACAAGTAAACATGTTCAGATCATCACATTTTGCATTGTATGCTGCATATGTTGATTTGAGTAGGTGTGAAAACTACCATTTCTTGGATCCTTATGAAAGAAGAAAGTTATTGCACGATTTCAAATTGCAATTTTAATTGGAGGAAGTGTCCAAGATGGAATAGACTTTGAGAATTCCAGATACTTTGTATTATATTACATTTCAATATTCAGAAAGATTATTGTATGTCTATTGCCTAGTACCTTGTATAAATTTGCATGGTTTTTGAAAATTTTAAAAATTTGTCGATTTTGTATTGTGACGAATTTGCACTTTTCTGTAAAACCATTGGAAAAGTTGCAAAATATAATTGTCCTTTGTTTAGTTTTATGAAATGCCACTCTTGCTTGCCAATGAGAGCTCTCCATTCCTTGTGATGACCATATGTTAAGACTTTCACTATTTCTTGCAAAGAATGTTGAATGGTCGTAATATGTCTTCCATTTCATAAAGTAAAATCTAAATTAGTAGCACAAAATTGTCTGCAATAATATTGCGTATCTATCTTACCATATAATGTGCTATGTGGTTGTTCCCCTTGCACTTTGAACTACACTTTCATTGGTTGTTTTTAGTATCATTTGCAAGTCAATATTTGAAAATTTATTTTTTCTTAGGTATTTCACCATGTTGTCAATGTTCTTCCAAACTTCTGCTTTGAGTAGCCAAGTAGAATCTCGTTCTTCAAAATGTTGAGTTGTAGATGTTATCTCTTTCCAAACTGAGTATTCAATTTTGGACTATTGTTTAGAGTAATTTGATAAAAATTGATGAGATTTGGATCCTCCAATGTTGCTTGTTGGTGTGCATGAAATATTTTTGAATTTATTTGAAAACTTGTCGTTCTTCCTTTAATTCAACATAACATTTCTAATGTGGAAAGGGCTTGCTTGGAAGGTGACTATAACTTGGTATTTCATGCAAAAAAACATGTGAAAATATATTATTATTTTATATCATATGCACCTCTGCACGTAGTGTACAAATATGAACATTATGAGTAGGAATTGATAGTATGGATTTTTCAATTTGGATTATCTTGGTCTCTTGACATCATCATATCTTTTGTTGTCTTCATTCAGTAGAAACAATGGTGCTTTGAATTAGCTTCATGAGAGACATTGAACATACATTTTAATGTCTTTAGATCTCTTGCCAAATGCCACTCTATGCTGAAATTGCCAATTCTGGAAACATTGAGTGGAACTCTCTCCATGCGATTTTTTTTATGGTAGTGGGATAAGATGTTCTATCAATATTCATGAGAAAATGTCATGGTCTTCTTTCAACACCTATAAGAAGGTACAGAAAGGTTTTTTATCATAATATAGTTAGAAATCAGAGTTGATCTGATTTATATTTGATAGAAGCTTAAAATGTGATATTGTAATTATTGTACAAATAATTAGATTTACTATATTTGGTTGTTACCGGGACTAGACCCGCCATCGACATATCAGTCGGGCACTTGTCTCGTAGCCGGCTACTTGGGTTAGCCAAGTAGCCACACGTAGGGACATTAGCATCTACAGTGTATTTTTTACGACATTTGCTATACTCAGGGGCATGTCCAGAGTTTGTCAGTCTTTTAGCCCATGTTGGGCCTATTAGTTAGACATGTGCCTATTTCAGTGTGTTGACACTTGTCGAGCCCATGCATGTTGGGGCTTTTACTATATGTACAATTTTCTCTTTGTAATCAATAACTTTTGTTGTGCCATCTTTGAGAGCTTATGAGGAGTGGCTATGGTGATCGATTGATGTGATATGTATACTACACTAGATCCTAATAGAAATTTAACTTGGTATCAGAGCAGCATGGTCGTTGTAGGTAAGCACGATCCGGTGGAGCCATCGTCGACATCTTTCACTAGGAAAAAGGTCATGAGAAGCATCTCAGAAAAAAGGACACCGTACGAGATGTAGGTGGTCCAGATGGCAGGAATCGGCAAAGTTCCTTCGATTGGAGCCTCGAGGAAGATCAGAACGATCGTCGTAGGAGAATTCTTAGAAAACTTTTGGAGAAACTTGTAGTTTTGGTCGTTTTCAAAAAAATCAAAAAACCACGGATCTTTCTCTAAGGTTGACGGAATTGGGCACTATAAAATGAGCATTCAAGGAGCAATTGTCTTTTCTCTCTCAAGCTATGGAAAGCCAGCTAGGGTTTATAGCTTGAAAATGCTGGATCTCTCTCTGTAATTGTTCAAATTTGGAGTTATAAAACATTGACAGTGGGAGCCCTAGTACTTGTAATGGATTGCCAGGAGGCCACATTTGGCCGTGGAGAAAGGAGTGTATAATTCTATGGGCATTAGACAACTTTTGAATAAGCCAGGGTTTCAAGCTAGGAATGCTTTTCCCTGCATGAGCACTTTTTTTAAAATGTAACGTGGTGTAGGTCGGTGGTTTAGCAAGGCAATTCAGCTGCTAAGAAGCTATGGCAGGCCACGGAGCAAAGGAGGAGATAGGTTGAAAACCTCAAATATGCCATATAGCTATGAAGCTTGAGGAGAGAAGCATGGAGAAGGAAGATGGAAGCTCGCGAGCCAGCACACGCACCCAATCACGCTAGTCCGATAGTGTAAGGTGGGTCATAGCGGCCTCAAGAATCTCCTTCGATGCATAAACCAACAGAAGATCGTTGGACCTAGATTAAGGAAGATCCATGGTAGAGATTTTCCGGAGTGGTGGCCATTGGATTGAAATCTACGGTGTAGATTCGTTTGAAAGGGCCCGAAGGGGCTAAAGGTCAATAATGAAGGTTTTTTATTAAAAATCTTCATATGGAAAATCAAATTGGACCCAACATGCCAGAAGGACATTTCTTCATAAAAAATCTTCAAAATGAAGATTCAGTTCATTTTTGCAAGCAAAATAGTTTTGGACCTAACTAAGGCTAGAAGGCATCTATTTTGGCCATTCTTGGGCCAAATTGACTCTTGAAGCTAGCTGCTCAGAGCCAGCGGACAGAGCGACGTCACTGAACAGGGAGAAACGTGTTTTGGAGAGTTCATCACCATTCCAGTGAGCTGAGTGCGGGTGACCTAGTGATGGGCTACATTCGTCGTTTGGATACCGTAGGGCCAAATTTAGGGCAAATTTTGGCTGGGGAAACTTGGTTGAGACATTATCGCTTCAAAATCATCATTCAGAGGAGTGTGAAAAACGAAAAATATTATCTATGTTAGATATAGGGGTCTTATGTTTTTTCATGACAAGCTTCTTGGTGTAGGAAGATGATAGGGTCAAATTTGGCATAGATGACAAATCATCCAATTCCACATGTAATGCCACTATTGAGCCAAAATAGAGTAGGAGGTAGAACTCGAGCTAAGTGGATAGTAGACAAGTGTAATGCTTTGGTTTGATTAAGCTCTTTAGAGGTCCAATAAAATTTAGAGGTGGAACCATGAGTGGTCCAATATAATTTGAGATATGCTTGGAAATGGTTCAATAGAATTTAGAGGTGAATAGATCAATGGTCCAATAGGATTAAGAGGTGGCAAAAGTGTGGTCCAATCATGTTTGAGCATTGTGTTAGCTCGTGGATCTATAGTCTCATTGTACTCCTCACTTTGATCTAATTGATTTGGAGATTGAGTGGATTCTGTGTGTATGTGCTTTTCTAGCTTTCTCTACCCGAGGAGAGTAGCTTGTTTTTACTTAGAATTTGTTTTGAATACTTCTCACACATGTGAGTGAGAGTTGGAAGTGAGTGAATGCATGTAATAGTGTGTTTTTGCCATAGAATCAAAGATAGATCTTGAATCTCAATCTAGTCTTGATCTTGGTGCATCCACATACCTTAGGAGATCTCAAACACATGTAGTGGGCACTCCACACGCGTGAAATCAACATGGTATCAGAGCCTACCTAAGGTTCTCATGCATTTTCATCCATTTGAGTGAAAACTTTTTATCAATCTTGAGTTAGGAGTTGTCAAGATCCATTGTCCAAGCCATCTTGTTCAATTTTGGATCTAAAGAATTCAATAGAGCATTGATTGGGTTTGACCTGGTACTGTACGGAATCAGGTGCTTAGACACGTGTGAGGAACATTCAAATTCAGTTTGAAAGTGCTCTTTCATGTTTGATCCAAAAATCTTGCTTGATTGTTTGTTTTGAAGCTTTTTTTGTCTAGTTTCTGATGCAATCAGTTTCATTCCATTTGGTTGAGCCAATCAAAAGTTATAAGCTTTTGAAGAGGGTTAGGTAGGGCACCTAGGCTTGGTTTGGACACATTTGGTTTGATCAAGAGATTGCTTGATTGATCTCCATTCACAGTTGTATGCTTACCAATCTCATCTATAAGTGATCTAGGCATTGTTTTGAGATCTTAGCCAATTTGTTTCATGCACTAATTCACTTGTGTTGTTTGGTCGAAATTGGTTACTTAGTGTATTTCACACGTGCGAAGAGTGAATGATCCTAACTTTTTCCATACTTCATTGTTTGATGTGAATTAGATCTAGTGTTGGAGAGATTTAGGTAGCTACTGAGAATCAATTCACATATAGTTGCAAGATCTCTCATAGGAGTTGATAGAACATCAATATTGGATCTTATTGAGAGTGTAAAGCAAATTTTTTGTTCATCTTTTCGATCCTCTTTATCTTAGATGGCTTCAATGGGTTCATTCTTGTTGGAACCAAGTGAGAGATTCTCCACTTCAAACTATTCAATATGGAAGTTGAGGATGGAGTCCTCTTGATCCTTCAAGATGTGATGGACATAGTTTCTTGGACTTGAAGAAGAACCTCAAGTTATTCAAGAGGTTCAAAAATACAAAAAGAGAGCTAGGATGGTCTCCACTACATTAAGATGAATGTCTCTAATGAGATATTGTGGGAGATAGGTACTTACACTACAGCCAAAGAAGCTTGAGATTGTCTCAAGACTATCTATGAGGCTAAGAACACCTCTAAGATCCTCACTCTTAGAAATCAAATCTTTCAAAGTTGCCAAAAAGAGTGAAGAGAGTGCATCTAATTATGTTATGAGAGTCAAGGATTTTCATATGGAGCTTGCACTGCATTGGTGATTCCATCAACCAAAGTGAGCTAGACCAAGTAATTCTCATTGGCTAGAGAAGTGAATTTGACAATCTTGTCCCAATCCTATGCCATTAAGGAGGAGCTACCAATCTTGGAGGCCCTTCAAAGTGTGCTTATTGCTAAAGATCAAGACAAGAGTACAAGCTCTTGAGGATGGACAGCTGTCAACTCATCCTCTTGTATTGCTGATCTACTCACCAAGCCTTTGTGCAAAAGTGCCTTCATCAGGCATAGATCTAATCTTGGAGTATATCAAGATCAATGCCTAAATCTTCATAGATAATCTTTTTAGGAGGATGTCTTGAAAAATTGCAAAAGATTATCTATGTTAGATATAGGGGTCTTATATTTTTTTTCGTGACAAGCATCTTGGTGTAGGGAAGATGATAGGGTCAAGTTTGGCATAGATGGCAAATTATCCATCTAATTGATTTGGAGATTGAGTCGATTTTGTGTGTATGTGCTTTTTTAGCTTTCTCTCTCTACCCAAGAGCTCATGATGATTTTCTCTCTCTACCCGAGGAGAGCAGCTTTTTTTTACTTAGAATATTTTTTGAACACTTCTCACACGTGTGAGTGAGAGTTGGAAGTGAGTGAATGCATGTAGTAGTGTGTTTTTGCCATAGAATCAAAATGGATCTTGAATCTCAATCTAGTCTTGATCTTAGTGCATCCACATACCTTAGGATATCTCAAACACATGTAGTGGGCACTCCACACGTGTGAAATCAACACTTCTAATAGGGTAACAAGGTGTCTGGGAGCGATAAATTGTGTACGGGGTGAATGATAGCAGAATTGTGTGGAGAAAGCTACTATTGGTGATAGAAGTGCATTTTGGCGTCATGACTATTATTGGCGACAATTTTGAGAGGGCAAGCAATCACAGGTGAGAGGTAGGCATGGTATGCCAATTACAGGTGAAAAATTCTTATGATCATGTTCAACTTTTGGAGTTAGAACCAACCAACGTCAAGTCTGGGGGAGAATGCTCTCACAGACATGATCAGCAGTGGCATTGTCGAGTTGGGTAATAGCTGTGTTGAGACACTCATCTGCGACTTAGAAATTTCTCCTTCGAGGGAAATGGGAGCTAGCTGCAGGTACACACATATTGGCGATCACAGGTGATTGAAGTGCAAGATGGTGCAAGATGGAAGCCATTGGGCAAGATAACGGACTTGCATTGGACGACCTGCGTGGGACATGTGGAAGATGAAGAACGAGTCAATAATCACACTTTGGAGACTTGTGACGAGTGGTAAGTGTGATGTTTTGCAAATTTTATAGTTGGTAAGTCATTTCAAATCAATCATTGTAGATGTGGAGCATTGTATCAGGTTTGTCATCATTGAGATACACTTCAACTGCCAATTTGAATAAGTCAAGTCAGTTTGTTGTATCAGTATTGCATTAGGGATGCAGATTCAAATGATGGAAAAGTGCAGATTATTTGGTTTGAGCCATGAAATATTTCACAGGTTCATTGGGAGTGGTACTGGCATGTCACGTCATGTGATGGACTTGATGGTGGCTTTGGAGTTCCCATCTCAGTGTATTCTCAGGCTTTGCTTTGGAACCATTCACGAGCAGCTTTGGAGCTAGCTTGGGGGAATACATCTGGGGAACTATAAGATAGATGCTCAGATCTTTGAGATCAGGAATGACATTGAGATACTGATAAACACTGTCTCAATTAATTTTGAGCTTTTTCAAAATCCATTTTTTTAAAATAGACAAGAGAATTTCAAGATGTTTTAATCACAAAATAATTGAAACTTTGACAATGTTTGATATTTGTTTTTAGAATATATATATATATATATATATATATATATATATATATATATATATATATATATATATATATATATATATATATATATATTTTATATAATATATTATGGAGTCTCACCCGCTGTGGCGGGTGGATCTTCCAATTTTTTTTTTTTTTAATTTTAATTTTTTTATAGAGGCTCCACCCGC
>MU832277.1:0-80009 GCA_029204225.1 Diphasiastrum complanatum | reverse complement strand
GGCAACATCTCAACCAAGGACACCACCTCGTGATCTGCCTGAAGTTGTTGCCTGAAGCTAATGATAATATAGTTTTCCTGAACAAAGAAGCAACACTTACAGATAACAAAATATAGAAATATTATAAAATGTATAGGAATTATTAAAATATATTGATAGAAAAATAGAATCCAATTTATTGCAATTAGGAGTCAATACAGTAACATGAAAAGATAGAATATTACTCTTTGTAAATTTGTACTCATGCCCAGCTTGGGCTTTCTTTTATTGGAATAAAGAGTCTATACATGAATTTCAAAACATTTGTATTTCACAAATGATTGCTCTAATTGTTCTTTCATAGCATCTATATTGACGCCGAGCCAGGGCCTCCTCTTATTGAATATATTGTCTAAACTTTAAGTTAATATGATTGGATTTTTGTCTAATGATCCAGATGGTCCGTATTCGCACTACTATGGACTCCGAGATCATCTAAATAAATTTCAAGAAATTTTTGGAAATAGTCTTTGAAAGCAAATTACATGACTCGTTGAAATGAACTTGTTGCATTACATAGTCCAAATGGTGTTAAATTTTCTACAAAAGGTTACCAACAACTAGGGAAACACTCACTTTAGCCTTCTATTTTTTGAATTAACCTTCATCGACTTAAGTATAGATAGATATGGGTCATATCTAAGTATAGTGGAATAGGCAAATATTGAATTTCTGTTATTTTTTATGTTTTTTGGGGGTTTTCTGGTATATTTGGTGGTTTTTTGTTCAATTTATGTAAATCGGTTGGGAAGTAACCTTTGCCCTTGAATTTGTAGCTTCTTTGCATCAACACAATACTGTTGTAAAATAAAAAATTGGCATAGCTCCCTAGCAACGGCGCCAAATTGTAGTGGGGATTTCCTATCCACCCTCAACCCTAGATCCAAGCACACAAGCATCAAGGAGATGAAGAGGGTTAACTAGTTGTCATGCGAAGATTCGTTCCCATGAGAGCGATAGCATATTTCATAATCCAACAAATGCACATGATCCATCTCTAACGCTAAGATCCATTAACACTAGCAATTAGCACTATATCCATTAACACTACATCCACATTAATGATAGAAACTTACTCTTCTCTCTCCTTCTCTCTCCCTTTCTCTCTCACAAAAAGTATAACAATGATCAACTCCAACAAGCATCAAATCCAATCAATTAGCAAATACAAAGAAATATGAGAGATAGAGGAGAAAAGATGAAGAGCAAGGACATTCCACATCCATTCCATAAGAGGGCCAACCTACTTGTATTGAAATGAAGAGATAAAGTGTCTACAACAATTCAAAACTACCACTATTTAGGGCTTTGGCCTGAAATCTTATTGGCCAATTTCTACCCTAAGTATTTGAAATTCAAAAAGTGGAGGGAACCCATTCAAAAATTGGAGGGAACCAATTTGAATTTTGGTCACTAACTTGACTATTAGGCCTTACAATAGTAAAAGTCTCGCAAAAAGGCCTAAAGTCCTTTTATTAACTTCTAGCTAATCAAATAACAATGTGATCATCGGGTTGGACTTACACACGCATGGTGCCAATTCTCTCTCACTTATTAGCTATGGTTAGGATTGTCTTGATATCCACAAACCCTCCAACACATTGCCTCATCAGCCAACCCTAGATTTTACTCTAGGAGTAAGCACATCAAGATTCGATATCACTATGTAAGGAGTAAGATTCTCGACAGAGAGGGAAGCTTAGCACACTGTCGAACGCAAAACATGATAGCAGATGTGTTTACCAAGGCTTTGAGCATTGATGCACACAACAAATATTGTGCATTGCTTAGTCTAAAGATCAAGGCATTCACGGCTCCATATTAAAGTTGGTGGGGGGGGGGTTGTGTTGGATTTATTCCTCTACTCTCCTAAATCCCATGTTAATCTAGTTCCATTCATATTGTTGCAGTTTTACATGCATTGTCGCATAGTCTGCAAAAATACTCTATTATCGAAGACATGCAAGAGAATGGCAGTCCGACTTGTCGAAGTCACCATACTTGTCGGAGTTGGCTAACTTATTAGGGAAACCCTACTTGGCCAACTTATCGAGGAGTCCGACTTATTGACTCAGCCTTCTCACGACCACTTCCTGTACTGGGCAAGTACCTGGACAATGACAAGAGCAGCCACAATCTATCAAGACGACGCAACAGCTCCATGCTATATTCCTGTACATACATATGCACAAATGAAAATCATATAATAGTCGATCATTGTAATCAATTAATCATGCATGTATCAAATGCCAATTGATGCCAGATGAGATAGGCTGACTCACATATGCTTGAGCGCCCATGGACGCTGAGACGACAACTTATCAAAGATAGACACAATAGATGCTTTCAAGCATTAATTCTTTCCTTTCAGACTGATTGTCAGTATAAGCTCATAGTTGTTATAGATCGTAATTAGATTTATGAGCACGCGGTTTCACCCGCTATTGATTTGTGCTCACCTGCATCATTTGAAATTAATGTCTGGTTTTGTGCTCAAATTTTGTCGGTGTTGCATGTTTTACACTTTTTGTCTGACTCTCTAATTGATTTGTCTGATTGTTTGTTCTTCTACTTTCACAATCAAACTATGTTTTGTGTTTGCCTACTGTGTAGTAGTGCACGCACCAAGGGAATCAGTCGACCATTGCCTTCGCAAAGTAGTAGGATCGTTCTGATCCAATTGTTCGACCAGTCCGTCCGATCCACGAACTCAATTCATCCATCACATTTATCCAACAAGCCGAGCTAGATGGAAGATATATCTCATGGTGGTAGTGGGATTTTCTCAGTTTGAGCCATGTCGCTCATATGGTCCACTTGTGGTCAAGTCAGATTGAGGACAAGTCAATTGGTCAAAAGTGCCATAAACTCTCTGTGTAAGCAATGTGTGTGCATGATACTTTGTGTGTCAAACTTGGTGTTTGTTGGTGTGCTTGTGTGTGAGTTAAGCACAGAGTAGTAAGACATGCATAACATCTTTTGGACACTCCAAACATTGCTACAGTTTGTTTCTCTTTACTTCTATCACATTTGAGTTAAGGGAGAGTGTTAGAAATTAGATTTGATCCGATTCATTTGTATAAGCTTCAAATATGATACTATAATTACTGTACAATTACTTAATTCACTATTTTCAGTAGTATTTGGGACGTGACTCACCATTGACTGATCAATCAGGCACTCGTCTCGTAACCGGCTACGTGGATTAGTTGAGTAGCCACACACTGTAGGAAATTAATTGTACATAGTTATAAAAACTAGCCCGACATCTTGTCTCGAGCAGATATAGGGAATTAGCATGTATAGTTAGTTTTGCCGATTTTTGCTATGCTCAGGGCCATGTCTTGAATTGGTCAATACTTTAGCCCATGCTAGGTCTACTAGTTGGATAGGTGCCATTTTTAGTGTGTTGACACTTGTCGAGCCCATGCATTTTGGGGCTTTCACTATATGTATAGAGTCCCTTAGTAATATAGTTAACTTTTGTCGTGCCATCTTTGAGAGCTCGAGGTGCTTGAGCTATGGTGATTGTGATTGTGATTTGTATACTACACTAGATCTTCAGAAAGTTAACATCTTGAACCTCTCCTGCTTGTGCTAGTTGACATGTTTGGAGCTTGCTCCAAGGATTGAGATTTGGTGAGGGTGACATATGTGCATGAAACTCCACTATGATTAACTAATACAAGAAAATAAAAAATACAATTAACAATATACAACAGCATTCTACATAATCTTAGTTACGAGATTTCAAATGTGAACATTCTCGTAAAGGATATACTTTGAGGATTCACTCGAAAGATCATTACTCATTGTTGAAGAGCAATGATGCATGAACTTTGTTACATTTCAACACTAAGAATGTTGCATGTAAAATAAGCAAATTATGAAATTTAAAAATGACTTCAATATATTCTCAACTCCATAAAGAAAATGTCACAAGAACATGTGCTCATAAAAGAGTGATCTTGAAAAATCTGAGAAGAAATAATATGACCCACAAAGAAGAGTGATTGGAACTTGTAGAAAAAATTTAGCCAAAAAAGAGGGTTTTTCTTGCCATCCTTTTGCGATTGAGAAAGATTTTTTTAGTGACCTTTGCTCCCAAATCGGCTCATTGTAATGACTAAACTCAACCCGAAAGTGGAACGTTACAATTTAGCAAATCATCACAATACCTTATCTCTATTACTGAAAAGCTGGAAAAAAACCATGGCCCCTAATTTTAAAGACATCAAATCTCGCGTGCAAAGGTGACTAAAATCAACATCAAATCTCGCGCGAAAAGAGGACTAAAAATAACATCAAATCTTGGGGTCCAAAGGTGATTGAAAAGGGGTGCAAAGGTGACCAAAAATACCATTAGGAGTGCATAATATTTAATGATATATGTAGTATGAGGACTCTAACTTATACTATTAGTTGATGTGCACTTTTCCAAGTTGAGAGTAATAAAATAAAGAAAAAGGCGTGTAAAAAAGTATGCCCGTCAAAACGACGCGGATGCTATTTTTGTTCCCGTCAAATACGTTTACCGTGAATCCGATTTGGCTTTTGAAGCGCCCTTCAAATTTCAGCACTCGTCTGTGACAATGCGTGTCTCTGTCAAACCATCACTCCATTGGATCGTAATAGACAGAGACTCGTCTTTGGAGCAAGCTATGGCTATGGCTATGGCTACGCCTATTTCTTTTATTGTGCCGCTCGACGCTCCTTGCTGTCTCTGTCGGGCGTATCAAAGGCGAGCATGAATGGTTGAAGAATTTCAATAATTTTGCTTCTTCCATCTCCATTCCTGGTGGCTGGACTTGACCTGAGTCCTCATTTGATTTTTCTGGAATCTGGAAATTTTTGCGAATTGGATCTTAGTTTGTCTGTCAGAAAAGTCTTTGGTGATGCAAGAGCTTATGTAGCCACATACGGCCTGGCTTTTTGACGGATTCGTGCTTGCGGAATTTTGATGCAAAAAGATCTTTCTGATACTTGTTGTCATTCCGCTTGAGCCTTGATTGTGTTCGTTTCTGATAATCTGGTGTTTCATACGATACTTCATCAGAAGCGGCCGCATGCACGATTCTGTCTCGGTCCTTTAACAGAGTCGAGAGCGGGGGTTTTGATCCTCACCGTGAACTTTATTGCTTTTTAAAAGATTCAAAACGAACTAAGCTTTCATGCTGATAAGTTGATCTGGAATTTTTTGCAAACTACAATGAAGTACCGATTTCGCGCAGTGTTACCAACCTTTGTGACATTCTTCACGCTGTGTTTTTCCGAGTCGGGAGGAACTTTTGCGAACAATACGGTGTACGAGGAGCTGGTTAAAAACGGATTTCCGGTAGGCTTGCTTCCGGAGACTGTGGTGGATTACAATATTCAAACCAACGGAAATTTTATGGTTCACCTGCAAGAGGTATGCTCCTTCACATTGAGTAAGACATATTATGTCACCTATGGTTCGACTATATCAGGGCTTTTGGCGTACGGAGCAATTTCTCATCTGTCTGGTATATCAGTGAAGGTGTTTTTCTTCAACTTGGCGGTAAGTAGCATCTACGTTAGGGGCAACGACCTTCTTTTTGAGGTTGGGTTCCTCAGCACCAAGTTTCCTGTAACAAGCTTCAAAGAAAGCCCTGTATGTCGACTGGATTTGAGCTTACTTTCGTCTGCCTTCACGAATTAGACGTCTCTCTCTTGCTCTCAGTTTGTGGATTTCCCGTCATTTGTGTTATTACTGTTTCATGATACCGTTGTAAGGACTAAACGGCAATTGCATATCGTGATTGCTACTTCTATACTCTGTCCCATGGAGGATCTAAACGGCAATTGCATATCGTGATTGCTACTTCTATACTCTGTCCCATGGAGGATCTAAACGGCAATTGCATATCGTTATTGCTACTTCTATGGTCTGTCCCATGATAGGTCTTGCATTCATTACTATTATCATTGTTTCATGATACTGTTGGGAGGATCTAAACGCCAATTGCAGAACTTTATTACTACTGCTATGGTTTGCTGAAAACCATTGGGTATTGCAGAACCTTATCAATACTTCTATAGTCTGCTGAAAACCATTCCTACTGCAGTTATGTTGTCTTTGGTTTCCGGTGTAATTATAATCTCTGTAATATCAGTGCCAAGACACTCAGTTGTGGATTATGTAGTTTATTGGGATAGATCCTGGTGGTGGAGGCTGTGTTTTATTACTCAAATCTCCACTTATGAGATTGTTTGATGAACTCGAATAATAGAAGACAAGAATTACTATACTGATTTATCAAGGTTTATCATGATATCTTTATTTGTTGGAAAATCTTTTGTAACTACCGCAGCATTGAATTATTTTATTGGTAGCATCATCACTTATATAAAAATTTCTTTTGTATTTTGTGAAGAATTGAATCAACTTTTTGATAGTATCATCCTTTAAAAGTCCTTACGGGGATTGACCACCTAAGTTGAAACCCTGGCCACACATGGGCTTTTTCCAAAGAGAAAAAGAAGGAAAAAAAATCCCCCTTATGGCCTAAAAGGCTTAGCTTGCCTGCATGTGCATGACATACAGAAACTCACGGGTTTTCTTCCATCTTATTAGTCGAAGTGATGGATGTGCATGCTCCGAATGTAGATCTGTAAAAGTGCTAGTTAACATCAGCTGAAAGGTTCTTTGTGACTAAAACGGACGAAGACTTTCTGCTTATCATTTCAGGTTTGTGGCACGTGCCATATTTGTCTCTTATCTCATTGACTTTGTAAAAAGAGTTGTTGGCTGGAATTGACATGTCTTCTTATTGGTTAAGGGAAGAGCTTCTTAAGTGCACAACATGTTCATATTTGTATGGCACAGTGCCACTAACTTGCCAGTGTGCGATTGTGGGGGAACTAAACTGGAACATTTAGTGCAACCTAATGGGGTTTTAAGCATTATATTTGCTGTTTTAGGACATCCAGCATCCAATACTTGAGTTTCTGAGCCATATTGTGCTGTTAAAGGGTAAATCTTACCTGGCTTAAAAAAGGCTCGCATTATGATGAAGAGTATAAGGATATGAGACAACTATATCTTGCAGCAGATAAAGATTCTTGCTTTATATTCACAAGCCATTATTAAGCTGTCATCATCCTCCATCTTTGGAAACAAGTTGTTTAAGGGAGATTTGCTGCTGCATGAAATTTTTTTAGTGCGAGGTAGGAAAAAACCCCTTTTCTCCAAAGCAGAGCAAAAGTACCAAATTTACTCCAAAAGGATTAATGGTTGCTGAAGAGCAAATAATGACTTCATGTTAGAATCTTTGGACTATAATAGGAGATATCTACACAAGTTCAAAGCTGATCTTTCAGGTGTGACATGCTACAGTAGATGAAAATGAGGTGTATGACATGTAAAATTGAATCACATTTGTTCTTTTGTGTAAAATCTTTGATGCTACTATTAAATGAGTTGTCGAGCTCACCATTGAGCTGGATTGCTATGTATTTTATTCCAGTTGTGATTAAAAAGTTGTAAGGGCGTCTGATCACATGAATCTCCAATGACTTTCAAGGTTTCATGTAAACATAACTGTCATGATCAGTTCAGTTTATATGCAAGGTTCACTTTTCAAGTTCATATTCTTTGTAGATTCATTTTGGGTCTAAGATTCTATGTGGAGATGGAGAGTCCACAACTCTTGAACTCGGTTCCCTTGATTCCTTTGGATCCAGTTCATTACTTGATTCGTTGACAGCAACCTTGCATCATCCAGTTCTTATTCTTGTGTGCAAAGAATCCACATGCTACTAACTTGCAAAGATGTAAAGAGTCATCTTGATTTTGTATGAAACTTTATCTTTACTTTCTTTGGAGGGAGCAGGTCTTAAGGCAAATGCTTACCAGAGTATCCTTGATGTGGACAGTAATCTTTTCTAGCAGTGCGATTCATCTTTAGACAACAATCGTTCTCGAATAATCATAGATAAAAGGTTAGAAAATACTTTTCTCCCCCTATCGAGAGAGTCTGCATGTGCTCACATATATTATTGTGAACAATATCTAACACACCTTTGGAAGTATGTAAAATATCATACTTGAAAGGTTCTAGCAGTTTGGCTAGAATGCACCTTCGACAAACTGTACGGTCTGATTTATTATCACAATTTAGATATCGGCCCATTCTAAGATGCTAAAGTAAATTCTTGTCTACTGGAGTAAAAGTAAATAGAGCTTGAACCTTCAAAAAATTGTAGTGACTAAGCTTGTAGAAATGACCTTGTCTTTTTCAAGTGCAAGTATTTTACTGCTTTTGTCTAGAATAGAACAAGCGTTAATATTAAATTCGACTTTATGGCCTAAATTGACATTTTGCCTATTGAGAGCAAATTCTTAGTGAGATTCGAAACATGACGAACATTCAGAATCAGAATGACATTACCATTTTGAGATTGCAATTTAATAATTCCTTCACCATCAATCTTATAAAAACTATTGTCACCCAATGAGATATATCTCTGAATGGTAGATTGCATGTACTCATTAAACCAATTTCGATGGTTAGTCATGTGCTAAGTAGCACCCGAATTCAAATACCATAATTCAACATCTTGTCGGTCTTCCTTTGTCATAAATATGAAAATCATAAAAAGTTATCTATCATAGCTTTAGGGGTCTTCTAAGTTTTTATGTCAAGCATCTTTGTGTAGATTTGTGATAGGGCCAAAAATTATCATAGATGGCAAATTGGTCAAATTCACATGTAATGCCACTATTGAGCCAAAAGTGATTTGTGATGCAATCTCGAGCTATGTAGGCTTGTAAATAGGATTGTGACACTTGTGTTATTGTAATTTGATGAGTGATCAAGTCAAAGTGTTGGCTTTGGTCAAGGGGTCCAATAGGAATTGAGAAATCTTCAAGAAGGGTCCAATAGAATTGCAAGATGGATGCATCACTCATCCAATAGCATTAGAGAGGTTAGGATTAGGGGTCCAATAGCATGCAAGGAAGAATCTCCATGAGTTTTATATGTACTTCTCTTTGAAATCATAATCTATGTTGAGTTTTTGAGTCAAACTTGAGTATTGTGAGATTTGCTTGTTTTACATTCTCTTTTTACCCGAATCCAAATTAGCTCTATTCTCTCTCTACCCGAGGAATTTTACTTAGTTTTTTCAAGGATCACTTTCTTACAAATGTATGTACTTTGGTTATCAACACATGCCTCTATGCCTTAGTTTTTTAATCTAGATCTTGGAATTCAATCTAGCATCCATTAGCAAGTGCATAAGCTTGCTTAGGAGATCAATCACACACATTAAGGCAATCCCACACGTGTGAAGTTTCACATGGTATCAGAGCCTACCTAAGTGTTTGATGCCTGTTTCATTCAAAGTTCCAAAAATTTCTTTAAAATCTAGATCTAGAGAGACTAGTTTGCATCTCCCATGCTATTTCAAGAAAAATTGAAGCAAAAGGGTTCATAATCATAAGGATTGAATCATTTCTGATATTGTACGGATTTTCCTGTTCAGACATGTGTGAAGGACAGCACAATTCAATTTGGTGGTTCTCTTCCATGTGTGATCCAATATTGAAGCTTGATAGCTAGTTTCAAAGCTATTTAAGTCTAGTTTGTGTAGCAATTGACTTCATAGTGATTGGATCTCCCAATCAAAAGTTATAGTCAATTGAATCAAGGTGGGTAGGGCAACCAACCTGGTTGGACACTTTTACTTTTGACTATATCATGCTTGTTTGATCAAAAATCTCAATTCTAGGCTTGCCAATCACATTTTGTTGAGATCTAGTTATCAAGTTGAGGTCATAGCCACATTCTTTTATACAATCGTCTTGCATTTGAGTGATTTGGGGTCTCTTGGAGTGTTTCACACGTGCCAAAGGTTGCTTGACCCAAACTTAGCCCATACTTCATCAATTGATGTGAGAGTGATCTAGATCAAAAGAGATTGGAAAAGCTAGTGAGGTCCATATCTCACTTTCTTGCAAGATCTTGCATAGGAGTTGGTAGCACACCCTTATTGAATCCTATAATGTGTGTGAGAGAGAGAGAGAGCAACACTTTCTTGTCCAATTCACAAGGAGTCCTCACTATTACATGGCATCTATGGGTTCCTATCTATTGGAATCTAGTGAGAGACTATCTACTTTCAATTATGCTATTTGGAAGTTGAGGATGGAGTCAATCCTAACACTCCAAGATGTGATGGACATTGTACTTGGGATTGAGGAGGAGCCTCAAGTCCTCCAAGAAGTACAAAAGTATAAGAAGAGAGCTAGGATGGCTCTTATATCAAAATGAATGTCTCCAATGAGATTTTGAGGGAGATTGGTGCTTGCACATCGGCCAAGGATGCTTGGGACACTCTCAAAGCAATCTATGAGGCCAAGAATACCTCGATATTCCTCGCTCTTAGAAACCAAATCTTCCAAAGTTCTCAAAAGAGTGATGAGAGTGCCACTAATTATGTGTTGAGAGTGAAAGATACTCATAGGGAGCTTGCTTGCATTGGATGATCCATAGATCAAAGTGAGCTAGTCCAAGCCATACTTAATGGCTTGAGAGATGAGTATGAGAACCTTGTCCAATCCTATGCCATCAAGGAGGATCTACCTACTTTGGAGGTTTTGCAAGGAGTGCTAATGGCTGAAGAATCAAGGCATGAAAACAAGCTATTAAGGATGGAAAAGTTATCACTCAATCATAATGGTGATGGCAAAGCTCTTTTTGCCAAGAACAAAGGGAGGAGCAAAAATCAACACCGACACTTCTCCAAAGACAAATCAAAGGATAAAGACCAAGATGGAGAGGAGGATGACACCTCTCATGCTTCTACCTCAAAAAAGAAGAAGACGAATATCAAATGCTTCTTTTGTGGCAAGATGGGGCACTATGCTAAAAATTGCTTCAAGAAGAAGAATCAATTTAAGCAAGCCAACCTGTCAAATGAGAATGAAGACTCTATTTCAAGTGATGGAGAGGGATCTCTTATGGTCTCTAGTTTTTCATCTACACCTTTCAAGAAGGATGGATCTTGGTACATTGATAGTGGAGCATCTTCACATATGTGTAGCTCCAAGGAGTCCTTCACATCTATTATGCCTTATGGAGCAGCTAAGAAGACTATCTATACGACAAATGACCAAGAATGCAATATTGAAGGCATAGGGAGTATTCTCTTGAAGACCTCATCTTCTAAAATTCTTTCTCTCAACAAGGTTCTTTTTGTACCTAATCTTACAAAGAACCTCATAAGTGTTGGCCAACTTATTGATGGAGGCCTTGATGTGAAATTCAACATTGATACTTGTATTATCAAGAGAAATGATGAGATCCTTGCACATGGATCAAGATTTGGAGGCATATACTGTTGGCTCTTATATCACTTTGTTGGCTCTCGAAATGTCACCTAATTATCAGCTTTGATCCCACATTTGTTGGCTGAATGCCAACAAATGAAATATAACAATGAAAGAACAGTGATAACTGTGTTTAATAGGATCATGGATTACTTAGAAAACAGAGACTATGAGCTATTCAGTTGTGTTGAATAAGATTATCGGCCATGAAAGAGAGATCGCAGAAACGATTAGGCGTTTGAGATAGCCATGCAATCCCTTTTGCTGATAACCTGATATAAAGAGAATGTGAAAATAACGTAGTCATCAAGGATAGCCATATATTTCTCTTATAATGATGTTTGCGTAAGAGGAGTGAGAGTTGATTTCATTCAACAAGAATGCAAAGATGTAGAACAATAGCGAATCTGTATAATGAAGTTGTAGCAACTATCAGACCACAATACAATTGCATTGATAAGCGCATGGTCCTACTTACAGACTCAAATCAATTACTAAAGTTCTGAATATCTCTCTCTCTATATATATAATCACTAACTCTGAGAAATCAGCTACTGAAAGACCAATTTTGGTCATAGATCTATCTCTCAGATTTTCATCCATCATTAATTCAATCGTTCATTTACATATATATATATAGCAACTAGAAGATCTTGCATTATTCTAGCTTTACATTTACAAGATCGCTTAACAACTGATTAACTGACTAATTAAAAAAAGTCGTTTTTGGAGCGTGAATTTGTACTTGGAATTCTGTGTATTTATGTAGAGTGTCGGGTTTTTCACCTGTGTAGAATCCCGTGTAAAACTGTAGTGTCACATTTTTCACATTTTTTCCAAGGCAGTGTTGCATTTCTGGAAGTGTCTGAACTGGCCTAAAAGCTGAGTTAACACAAGTGTCACAAAAATAAAAGCGACAGTGTCGGGTGTCGGGTCTTTTGCCTGTCAAAAATGTGAGCAAAAATGCAGACTGTAGCGACAATCAATCCAAAAATACAGACTTTTGAAAAACAATTCATTCTCTGTAGGTTTCATTTGAGAGAGTAAAATTGAGGAAAGGAAGGAGGGCAATTAGGATGATTAGGAGTAAGATTAAACTCCAACACTCTCCCTTCAGCTTACTACTATGAATCTGAACTACAATTGAGATTTATCATATCTACTAAAGTAGAATGTTTATCTCTAGATAGTGGCTTTGTCAAAATATCAGCCAACATACTCTTTGTATGATAGTAACTAAGTACAACATCTTGGTTCTGAACCTTCTCTCTAAGAAAATGACATTGAACTTCTATATGCTTAGTTCTATTATGAGTATGTGGGTTCAGAGATAGAGCTATACAACTTTGATTGTCGCACTGGAGTATTGTTGGACCGATTTGTGAGAATTGCAGATCCTTCAGTAGCCTTCTTAGCCAATTTATCTCATTCACTGCTGATGTAGCTGCAACATATTCGGATTCTGTGGAGGACAACGAAATGCAATTATGCTTTCTTATGTTCCATGAAATGGGTCCTCTTGCAAGAAAACAAATATGTCATGATGTGGATTTTCTGGTATCCACGGCTCTTTCCCAACCTGAATCTGAATATGTGATTAAAGTAAGTGCAGCTTCTGTATTACCATTATAGCTTCGAAGCTTGAATGTACCTCAATACTCTTTGCAGAGCTTTCCAGTGTTGTAAGCTTGGATTGGACATGTATTGAGACAATGTGCTTACTGCAAGATCAAGTCATGTGCAGATCATAGAATACATTATAGATTCTATGCCGGACTGATAAGGATACCTGCACATTTTTTGCCGAGAATTACCTCATGGATTACCGCCATCCAGATCGGTAGACCATAAGATTGAGTTAATTCCAGGTAGTCACCCTATCTCTAGACAACCTTATAGGTTTTTTCAAAAAAAAGAGGTAGAGATTACTAAGCAAATTGAAAATTACCTGAAGATGGGTCACATTCAGCCAAGTAAGTCACCTTGGGGTGCTCATGTTCTTCTGAAAGCGAAGAAAGATGGAGGCTTCAGGATGTGTGTGGACTACAAAGGGTTGAATAAAAAAACTATTAAAAATAAATATCCTTTGCCTCGTATGGATGATCTGGTAGATCGATTACTTCACAAAGATAGATCTTAGAACCGGATATTATCAGACTAGGATTCATCCGGGTGACGTGCAGAAGACTGGTTTTCGGACGAGATTTGTTACTATGAATTTCTCATGCTTCCTTTTGGGTTAACGAATGCACCAGCTACGTTCCAACAGATGATGAACGATCTTTTTCGTCCATATCTAGGGAAGTTTGTGGTTGTATTCTTAGATGATATTCTTATCTACAGTAGAACACTTAAGGAGCATTCGAGTCATCTTAAGATTGTCTTAGATATTCTCAAATGAGAGAAACTCTACGCTAAGGAATCTAAATGTGAGTTCTTTAAGCATGAGTTGTTGTATCTCGGTCATAAGATCACCCGTAGTGGGTTGGAAATTGACGAAAGTAAGGTCAAGACAGTGCTTGATTGGCCGATACTGAAGACGGTTAGAGAAGTTAAATCTTTTCTTGGTTTTACAATTTTCTTTTGTAAGTCAATTGAGGATTATGCTAAAGTGGCAGCACCCTTAAATAATTTGACTAAAGACAAAGTTAATAAAATAAAATAAAAAGAGGTCAACCTAGCGAGCCTATTGAGTGGAATGATGAATTGAACCAATGCTTTGAGAAACTCAAGCAAATGGTTGCTTCAGCTCCTGTTTTACAGATCATGAATCCTAATATACCTTACATCGTGCGAACTGACACAAGTGATTCGACGATAGGGGCAGTTCTTCTACAGGTGGATAGGCCGATAGCGTTTGAAAGCAAGAAACTCACGAGGCCTCAGTTGCGTTATACAACTTAGGAGAAAAAGTTATTTGTTGTGATACATGCACTTAAAACCTGGAGGCATTACCTTTATGGTAGTCAGTTTATAGTGTATACAGATCACCAACCTCTGAAGTACTTTTGTAATCAGAACGATCTAAGGGGTTGTAAATCTCGTTGGGCTGAGCTTATGCATGAATTTGATCATGGGATCCGATATATCAAGGGCAACTCTAACCAAGTTGCGGATGCACTTAGTCGGATTGGTGAATTAAATGAACTTTCTTTCACCCAGATTTCCATTGATCTATATCTTTCACTGAGAGGAAAATGTGAATCAGATTCTCATTTTGGTCCCATCTGGAAGATGGTGGAGACAAGAAAAAATGAGAAGGGAATAGAGATTTACTCACAGGGGTCTCAGGTTCCTAGAAAAGATAAGAAGATAGCAAAACAGTTCTCTATCCGAGGTGTATTACTATTTGAAATGGGAAAATTTGTGTACCAGCGGATGATGAGTTAAAGAAGAAGATTCTTTATGAGTGTCATGACGTTCCCTGTGCAGGTCATCCGGGTATACACAGGGCTTTGGACTTGGTCGAGTCTTATGGGAAGATTACATTCCTTTGATTGAGAGAACTAATCAGACTATGGAGCACATGTTGAGAACTTATGTGTCTCACAGGCAATCTCAATGGGAAGATTACATTCCTTTGATTGAGTTTGCTTATAACAGTAGGAAACATTCTGCTACTGGTTATAGTCCGTTTATGTTGATGTACGGTTTTCAACCTAGATCTCTGGTAAATGTGGAGACAAAGTCCATTAAGATCCAGAAAGTTGCAAATTTCTTGCATGATATGCGTGAAATGTTGCAAGTGGCCCGTGATTGTATCCGGAGTGCTCAGGATAGAGCTAAGCACTATGCCGATCTTAAGAGGTCTCCCAGAGATTTTAAAGTTGATGACTGGGTATATCTTAGAATACCTAAGAATTCTAAGACTATGAGTACTGGGAAGCATTATAAATTGTCTACGAGATATTGTGGACCGTTTCGGATTATAAAGAAAATCGGTTCTTTAGCTTACAAATTAGATCTTCAGAACAAGACTACAGCTCACCCAGTTTTTCATGTCAGCCGATTGAAATTAAGTTTGCATGAAGGTGAAGTAGTTGGTTCAGAGGAAGATCCTACCCATTTGGAGGACTCATCGCTTAGTGTTCCTTTGGAACCTGAAAAAGTACTCAGGACCAGAGATACACAATTGAGAAATCGTTCTATCTCTGAGTGCTTGATCAGGTGGAAGGGACGAACTGAGGATGATGATTCATGGGAAAGGGTCGAAAGCATAAAGAAGAATTTTTCTAGTTTTCATTCTAGAGATAGAAATGGTTTAAGGGGGGAAGAATGTTATGTCCATGTCCTGTACAAGGGAATCGGAATTATTCCTGACGTGGATAGCCAGTCACTCCAGTTGTATGTGGTTATTAGTTATGCTACGTCATTCCGAACGTGGTCGTATTTAATAATTAATAATTATATGAGGGTCCAGACCTATAATTGGACATAGGAGCATATGCATGGTGAAGACTATTTCAAAGCAAGAATAGGAGATCAATAGCTCAATTTAGGTTGCATGGGGATCCTAAAGAGAATATTCTCTCTCTCTTGAGAAGAATATGTCTAGTGAAAACTCGCCCCATCCTCCTATTGTGAATTGTGATTCTTGAGCCAGTTCTTCCTCTCCTCTCTTGTGTTCTTCACTGTGGCTTGGGGGTGGATTGGTTAGGGTATTGACTAGCCTCTCCATATTGGTTGGGTGGTTCATGCTCCACAGGTGTCCTTTTGGTTTGCATGTGATTGGAATCTTGTACATCTTCACTTGGTGGTTCTTACAAGAATCGTCATCAATCTTGATAACTTTTTGTTTCTTTGCAACCAATCTTCGTTGAGTTGAAGACAGTATTGTGTTGATGCAAAGAAGCTACAAATTCAAGGGCAAAGGTTACTTCCCAACCGATTTACAAAAATTGAACAAAAACCACCAAATATACCAAAAAACATAAAAAGTAATAGAAATCCAATATTTGCCTATTCCACTGTACTTAGATATGACCCATATCTATCTATAGTCAAGTCGATGAAGGTTAATTCAAAAAATAGAAGGCTAAAGTGAGTGTTTCCCTAGTTGTTGGTAACCTTTTGTAGAAAATTTAACACCTTTCTACAAAAATATCAGTTCTTTGAGAGAAACTTTTGTTAGAGTCAGACTCAGTCCAACATACTATTTTTGGTAATCAGTAAGTTGGGCGAGCGTTAAGTCAAGGTCGGTTGTTATATTGATCTATTTTTGTCAAAAAAGTGCTTTTTTTTGCAAAAATAACAATATCACTCTTGATCCTTCGCCTGAACCTTCACCGAAAAACAGTCAGATAAATGATTTTTTACCCAAAATAGCAATGAAACAACACTCGTCGAGTCAACCTTCGTTTGAGGAACCTTCACCAAAACTATTTTTGAGCTCTAATCTATTAGATCTAGCCATTGTCAAATTTCTAGAACATTCTGTTACAATTTGATATTGATTTTGAGAAATTCTTATTTCTAGAAGTGTTGATCGCTTGATCAAGATCTTTTTTCCAAAATCAAAAAATTTGATTATTGTCAAGTAATAGAATAATACAGACCTGATCAGATATAGGAGTTGATTGAAAAATCTAGATCCAATTTCATTGTTTTTAGTGAATTTGAAAAGATGTCTGATACAGACAATGATTTTGAGCCTCCTAAACCTCCGTTGGTTGTTCCACAAGTTGTTGTTAGAAGATCACCTCGTCTTGAGTTACCAAAGTATAATGGACTATCTAATCTAGTCAAATTTTTCAAAATCTTTTCTAAATCATGTGAGGTTTATGGCGAAGTTTTTTCACAAGATAAACTTAAGCTATTTCCTATGGCCTTAACAGGAGCAGCACAAGATTGGTTTTCCAACCAAGATGAGACTGAATGTATGGATTGGGAAGCGGTTAAAGCTGTCCTAATCATAAGATTTAAACCCAAAAAGTTTTTGGAAAATCTTTTTCTACTTTTAAGTAAAATTAAATGAAAAAAAAGGCAAGGGTGCGAGATTATACTGAATGAGTCCAGCATCTCAGATCTGAACTGAATGGGTTTCGCCAATTGTTGTCGTTCCTAAGAAAAATGGGAAGATGAACTTTTTTGTGAATCTCAAAGCCTTGAACAAAGTGACTCGAAAGGATCACTTTTTGATGGCAGATCTTTGTAGCATGTTATCATGTCCTGTCTTTTTCGCAACTACAATAAGAAGAAAAAAATGTTAGTGCACTTATATTTGTATAAAACATCATTTTGAATCTACTCATTTTCATAGGCAACAATTATGGATTACTTACAAGTCTTCCTTTGATAATGAATCTGAAATAATTGGGTAGATTGTTATGAAGAAGAACCAACTTTGATCTAATATAATCAAGGCTCCAGTGCTCTTCTAACTCAATCACAATTAGAAATTTCTCATTGTATTTGATGTTTATCTGTGTGACCATCCATTTGAAAGTCTTGATCTAGTGATAGCCAAGTGATCCCACCCGTTTTCTTAAATCTCTGATAGTTGAAGGTTAGACTAAGCATTTGTTTCTCAATATGGTAACGAAAAATCATTGAAGATATATCCAATTCATTCTTTCATATCATATTTATTTCCATGAGAAAATCCTGAGTAACAACATGTTACTGTGCATACTACCATTCTATAAGTATAACTACTCTAGTTAACAAAATTATTTATCCTAATCAACATAGTTAAAGAAATTTAGTCTGAGGTATTGACATTGGGCAAATTAGCATGTACTCGGTAGGAAGAGCCAACCAATGGGATACATCCATGCTGTCCGACGACAATTTTAGAGTTTGCTATAATATATTCTTATTTTTCCAATTTATTTGAGCTACGTTACATAGATTTGAATTTTGTGTTTTTTTTATCGAAACATGTGGTGTTTGAAACTAGAGAGAAAAATCAAAAGTATCTTACAAAAGGCCATTTTTAATTTTGGAATTCCTTTATGATTGTTTTAGAGAAATGTCTGGAGTTAGTTTCTAAGCCACATTGCTTCCTTTGTCACGATATACTCTGATTTTGTTAAAAAAAATAGAGCTATTGAGATTTGTTTGTGACTATTCCATGAAATTGGACCGTTGTTGAGGAAGAGTGTCAATCCAAATGTAGATTTACCCATATTTGCATCTCCTGCCCAACTTGCATTTGAAAATCCATTTAGAATGTTGAGTTTGCCATTGTCGACTCCTCCATAACATATGCATTGATCCATAGCAACTTAAATATATCTTGTAACTTTGATAAGAGCTTTCCAATATGTATAATACCCGGATTAATGACAAAATCTATTATCAAATGATATGGATACTCTTGCATCTGCTCCTTCTCTTCTTTTATATGAGGACATTTGAGTCTTGGGTCCATTGGTGACTGAGCTAACTTGAAATTCATCATATTATATTCAGTTAACATATCATAAATATATCTCTATTGAGTGACGTAAATCAACCTTTGTTCTGTATCTCTATGGGTTTGAATATTGAGACAGTAATGAGCTTTGTCCATATCTATCATGTCGAATTTTGAGGACAACATCTCTTTCGCATCTTTTATCAGTTCGACATTATCGCTAAATAGCAATGTGTCGTCCACGTACAACATAATAGAAAACATATGTACATATTGTACTAACTTGAAGCAGATATTTGAATCTAAAGTGCTTGGGTTTTAACCATGTTCGATAAGAAAAGAGTTGATCCATTGGAACCCAGCTCTAGCAGATTGCTTCAAGCCGTAAAGTGCTCTACGGAGTTTGCATACATGATTCTCTTTGTCATACTATCGTGACAAGAGTCATATTTTATTCTACTTGATTCTAATTTTGAGATCATCAAAATCTATGAAATTGATTTCATAGACAAACATAAATAGAGTAGAGTATTGATATGTGTAAGTGTTTGATCAGAAAAAACATAAATTCATTTTGATATAATACTGAACACAATAAAATTATAGAATTGAATTTAGTAAGTAGCATGTACAAATCAGATGAATTACGAGCACAAAACTATAGTGGATACAACCGTGTACTCGAAACAAATCTAAATACTGATCATCTCTATTTGATACATTTTCGCTAATAAGCAATGATGATGCTACTAACAATATTCTATTATAAATTGAGTTCTTGAATCAATTGACTTGGGTGATTGATTTAATTTGAAAAAAAGACCAACTATTTATATATTAGCAACTGTGCTAACACAATAAAAAACTAAAAAAAGAAAGAAAACTAAAACTCTGTGGCATGTGTTTTGTAAGCCCACGTATGACTATTTGACAAAGAACATCCACCATGGCGTGTTGTAAGTCCAGGAGTAGAAGCTTAACTTAAACTTAGGATTAGAACTTAGACTTAAGAAACTTAAGCTTAGAGATATTTGTCTTAATTTATCTTAAGTTTCAAGTTAGAAACTTTCAAAGTTTTAAATCCTAAGTTAGAAGTTCTAGAATGGCTAGTTTTAAATTAATCCCAGAAGTTAGTGAATACTTATGGAAGACTCTCCTTGCTATAAAAGGAGAGTTATTTGCAATGTACATAACACTGTTGAGACTAAGCTTATTATGCTTCTCTATTTTTGAGATTATCATTCTATTTCATTTGTGTTCCCTTTGGGAAGGTGCATAGCTTGAGGGAAGGTGCTCGGGCCTCCTCTTGCCTCATTCTCATTGGTTTGTATTGTGGCATGCATTTTATTAGTTTTATGTTTAGTATTAGCCACAATCTCTTTCATTTTCCTTTGGGTGTTAGATTAGAATTAGCTTAGTCATCTTGCTAGTTGGGTACCGCCTTAGCAAGGTTTTAATTAGTTGTATTTACATTTTCGAGCACCAGTTGGGAAAGTCCTGGTGCTCCTGTTCTTGTTTGTTTATTTCCATTTGAAAGCTTTGGTAGGTTCTTAAAAAGTGGACGATCCTCTCTACACTATACTACACCCGTGAGTAGATCTAGCCATCGCGTAACTAGAAATACTTCCAACATTGGCATCGTTGCCGTTTTTTCTACCTAGCTTTCCTTTCCTTTCATTTTTTTTTTCACGCTGAAGTATATTGACTGTGCTGGTTGAGGTGGATTCTTCAATGTGTGAAGTCTAATGTTTAGCAAATTTGACAATGTTCACTTTTGTGTTTGTGTGTATACTTGCTTGATTTTTATCTTCACACTACAGCACGAGGCTTCTCTCTAGGTCCTCAACGAGTTGCGGAGCATCCTATCAGTCGAGGGGAAGCAACAAAAGTGTCAAGTTGGGCATTTTCTTTGAAAGAAGTGACCCAAGTGACATTTTTTTTTCGACCAAACAGGTATAACAGAATTCACCGATCTGTCTACAGCCATAACAGACAATGATCTTTTATTCTATCACCTCCATGAATTCTAACCCTGCCCAGATTCTTTGAAAACACCCTGATATACTGTCAAAATCCATTGTTTTCTAACCAAATTTTGGTCTTAGAATTCGTTGGCTTCGCTAAGGCTAAATCTATCAAAGATCAGTCCTTCAGCAGCTCCGCGAATTTATCTTTGAGATTTTGCATGTCTGTCAGAAAATCACCTTTTTCACTATTTTCCTGGTCTGTTAGTAAAACCTCAATATCAAAAATCGCTAATCATGCTATGAAATCGCCCACAATGAGGCCGATTTCTCTGTACCTTCTGCGAATTCTATCCTTAAGAAAATTTCCAAAAAAATATCGAAAAATCAGTATTTTGATAGAAAGCACCCCCTATTAGAATTCGTGAGTACTACGGTTGGATTCTCTGACTGTCCACGATTTTTCGGCCTATTCCCAAATTTTCTTATAGTACAAAAGTCCACTTTTTGTCCAAAATCCTCCATTTTGCAAGAAAACTGCCCTTTTTTATTTTTTGGCCAAGTACAGTACTGCCCTGATCCTTTGTATTGTTACTCTAATCCTCATACTGCATCATGTCTAGAGATTGTGCTAAATCTTCCAATCCAACACCTTCATGACTAGAACGCAGGATTCCACGTATCGATGCACCAAAGTACGATGGAGAATCTGACCCAGTTAGATTCCTCCAAGACTTTGGTAATGCATGTCGTTTCTATGGAGATACGTGGTATCTCAACCTTGAAGCTCATGATCTTGCTTCCTTGACCTCAAGGACGCCCTCATCAAGTGTTTTAAACCATCCAAGTTGACTCAGAGCCCATTCATCCAAATCACCCATATCAAGATGCGCCACGAAGAGCCAGTTTGAAACTACATTGAACGTTTTAAATGTCTCAAAGTAGAATGTGTTGACGAAAATATCACTGAACGTATGGCCATCAAATTGTTTTTGGTTGGACTACCAAAAAACATCCGTCATGAACTAAAATCAGTTGACCTACATGATCAACTTAAGGACGTAATGACCGATGCTATCCATGAAGAAGATGAAGGTCCTAATGATGACTTTGATAATCGTGAAAAAAAAAATCTAAGAATCATGAACATCTTAACCACCGAAGCATGAAAATACCACCCAATCTTTTGAACTTCTGCATCAAATGGAAACCTGGCAGAAAGCTCAACAAACTCATATGGATAGACTCACTGCTAATTTTCAAACTACCATGAAAAATATTGCTAAAAAATCTCGTCCAGTAAGAGAGAATGTCTGGCGTCCGATCTGCTCACAACATCACACTGCTAATGAGTGCTCTCAATTGCGAAATCATTTTCCAACAGCACCCAGACCCATGTATTGAGCATACCACCCCTACCCTACACAAAAGTCCATTCCATGATCAAGGGTGTACCAACCACGACCAACTGCACCAGATCAGTACCAACCACGCCAACAGTTTGTCGTCAACCAACCCACTCCACCACAAGCTATCCACTATCTTGATCCCAATATCATCGATCTAGCAACTTATTATGTGGAAGACATTACTTAACCGCGATACACCACTAAGACAATTGTTTACTATACATATGATCCTAATGCTCAAGCGGTTGACCCCAATGCCCAACCTTATGATCATAACCAAGTTGTGTTTGCCACGCATCAAATTCCAACAATACGAGGATGTTTTATCTGCGCAAGTAAACATCCTAGTATTTGCTTGCCCAGATAAATCTCGCTTTCCAGTAGCTTGTGAAAATTGCGGCATTGAACATTATGTGAAGGATTGTCCTCCCGATCTCTGTCTGTTCCATGTAAGTAGAAACGTTGCCAGTCGAAACTCGTCCAGCATGGGTCTTGAGTAGTGCACAAACCCGACACCAAACCCCTACAATTGCACCCAACAAAACCTAGCAGCATAATATCCCTCCAAGTAAAGACTCGACACCTATTGTCTATCCTCACCCATCTGAAGAAATTCGGCTGCATCATCAGTATCGACAACAAATTCACAATGCAGACCAACACTCTTCCACCTCCTATAAAGTACCTCACAAGCCTTTTGATAACAAAACTCTTAAAGGCACTGAAGTCTGGGGGGATTTATTACAAGCTAATGTGACTCTCATATTCTTTGGAAACATGTAGGAAAGTGGAAACAACAAATCCAATCCACTGACACCACCACCCCTAATGAGTTGCCCAAAATGCGATTACACCTCACAAATCCACTCAATGAATGGGGCAATATCAAGATTTCAGCTACCCATCGCCAATCTCACAAAGTCCTAGTTGTTCTAGATGGTGTTTCTAGTGTCAACATCATTTCAAAATCCCTCATGTTAGAATGGAATCTGACAGACAAACTCACCAAACCCACTTGTCAACTTAGAATGGCTGATCAAAGTGTGGTCTGACCTACCGGGTTCCTTCCACAAGTGCTGATTAAACTAGGAGGCCTGAAGTTTTCTATAGACCTCGTTGTACTTGATATTTCTAGAAATGTCTATTCCTATGAGTTACTACTTGGTCACGCGCCCATGGCTCACCAATGCAAGAGTCGGTCACGACTAGAGCAAAGGCCGAGTCACCTTTGGAAATCAAGACAGTTCTGTTACCATCGATTCATCTAGAAAACTCGAACCCGCACGTTTTCATGACGAGGGATCCTCTATCACTAATTCAGTGTTTGAGCCATACCAGTCCACCCATTAAATAGCCACTAGAGCAAATGTCTCTTCATAGTCAATTCCTTTGCTTTGCTCATAACCCTTCACTACTAGGCGTGCCTTATACTTTGCTATTGTGCCATCCGCATGAAACTTTGTTCTAAACACCCATTTGTTATCAATGGGTTTCTTTCCAAATGGTAGATCAACCAACTCCCATGTATCATGTCTTTGGATGGATTCTATCTCTTCTTCCATTGCCCTTTGTCACTCTTTGTGATCTTTTGCCTCATCAAAGGTTGATGGCTCTCAACACTTCAAAATGTCAATCATTAGGGCATAGTTTGATAACGATCGGGAGACTTCCTTTCCCGTGTTGATCTTCTCACTTTGTGCTAGATTCTGTTTGATTTACTTTGCGTCCTTCATAATCTTTTCATACCATTTTGGTATCTTAGATTCAGGTGATACACTACGTGGAGAGTACGTATCCCAAGGAGTGTCCAAGTAATGTCTCTTACTTCCAACCGGTTTCTCCTTTATTGCTCCTATTGGCAAGTACCTCCCCCTAGGCTCTTGAATAGGTGGTGTTCTTTCATATTCGCCCTCTCGCAATGTATGTTAAATATGTAGTGGTGTGTGCCTCTACGGAAGTGTCAGCCTCGACTGACTCTTCCGTTTGGTCGACTACCTTGCATGCATTAGGCCACACATGCTGACAATGTGGGTCCTTTTCTCGAGCCTTCTTAATCTCTTCCATGAGACCCCAACCACAATAAAGCTCATCCGATGCAGTATACGAGATTTGGATCAACGACCACATTTTTCTTCTCTCTTTGGAAGCGAATTTCCAAATGAAATTCCTGCATCAACTCGGCTCACCGAGCTTGGCGGCCCTTCAAAGTATGATGATCTGTGTACACATAAAACTCAGCGCCATTCTTTTGAGGCCAACTTGGCACTCCAGATTCAGTCGTGGTGCGCACATTACCTTCGAAGTCGAGAGCTGTAGCACTGCCTCTTCTAAGGTTTTGCACCCTTCATTGAGCATTGAAGGTCTCAACTCTTCACGAGGGCTAAATATGAACTTGTGGACTACCAGCCACTCGGGAATCTCTTTCGAAATCTTGATAAGCATCTCACAATACCTATCAGCATATTCTTGCACCATGTACTACCTCTGACGATGCAAAAGCCAAGCATCCGTTGCACGCACATGCTCATGTGGAGTAATAAACTGATCTCTGAAAGCTCGCTTAAACTCAAGCCAGGTGGATGGAGCCTGATTAGACTTCAACAACTTGTGCCACCACTTGTCAACAAAATCAGTGAAATGGTAAGCAGCTTTGCGGACCCGCCAACCCTCATCAGTTGGAGACCGTTTCAAATCAAAATACTCTTCCACTTATGCAACCACTGATCTATGATATCAATATTGCAGTGGGGAGTGTTTTCAACAAAACCGGTAGGTTTAATATCTTTGTCTTCTGGATACAGTGGAGGTAACATAGGACGAACAATAGAAGATGGATAAGGTGGAGCAGCTGCGACGAAGACGCATAACCACCAGCTACCATCATCGCTTGCATCTCTGCAACGGTCTTTTCCACACTATCCATGTGAGTTTGCATAGAAGGGAAAGTACCAGCAGGTGAACGCGCAGACACTGTAGGCGGATTATGGGCAGGACTAAGCACAAGGCTGGGTGGTGGTGATGGAAGAGCAACAGGTGGACTGAGCGGAATATCAACTCTATCATCTTCCATTATGAAACAAAAACATAGACAACACAGAATCAAGCTATTACACTTATAAAAATGACTGACAGTACAAAAATTGGTCAGATCAGAATTTGCGAAAATGACAAAGAAATCGTGGAGATGATTTTGAGGCCCAACGAATAATCTACGAATTCTGTCAGTGAGGATCTGATGCAAAAAACTAATTTTTTTTATTTCTAGAAAGTTTTCTCAGAGACGGAATTTGTGGAGGTCAAAAATGAATTGTGCATACTAAAAAAGGGGTTGGGTGAATTCTGTCTGATATGGTTGTGAGACAAATTTTCTGAAAATAATGATTCTTGTGGTTTTTACAGAAAAAGACTGATTGTATGTCTGATCTAATAATATCTTGATGTTTTGAAACAAGAAAGCACAATAAAAAAAATTGTTGAAATGGCAAGCAAACAGTAAACAGAATTGAAGAACAAAACTTAGAAAATAAAGCAACTAATACATATCAATATAAAAACATGGCTCATTGTACTTTTTTAGTCTGCTCCCATTGACCACAATGTCTAAAATATCGCCTTGTAAGGTTTGGAGTTGTACGTATCTAGAGGCAAATATCTTCTAAATGATGTAAGGTCCTTTGCCAAAAAAATTGAGTTTTTCTTTAAATGATTTGGCCTGGTATAACAGGGGGCTTATCTTCGACCTGAAATTCTTTGAGTTTCAAGGATCGATCATGCCGTGCCTTTTGTCGACGTTTGTGGACTTGTTGAGCATGGATGCTGATCCGACGTGTTTCACATAGTTGTTTCAAATGGAATAACCTGTTTGCTAGAATATGTCAATTGTCTAGCTCAAGATTATAGGCTATTGAAGGGACGAAATATGGAATTCTACAGACATAACGGCTTCTTGGTCATATACTAGCTGAAAAGGGGTTAAGCATGTGGCTCTCTTTGGGGTAGTGCGGTAGGCCCATAGAGCAGCATGAAGTTTTAGTTTCCAATCGAATCGGCTGGACTCGACGGTTTTGGTGAGAACGCCACTGAAGATTTTGTTTGTGGATTTTGCTTGGCCATTGCATCATGGATAATATGGAAAACTTTTGCGATGTAACACAGAAAATTTGAAAAGTAGATCAGCTATGACAGAGTTAAGAAAATGCATACCCCTATCGCTGATAAGTTCTAGAGGACATCCGAAATGAACGATAACCTGTTCATAGAGAAATTTTGTGGTAGAACGAGCATCAGCATTGCGGATAGCTCTTGCTTCAGCCCATTTGGTACAAGTCCACAGCTACTACAATATATCGTAATTGAGTGTGTCTAGCAGCGGACTAATGAGTCCAACATAATCAATTCTCCACTTTTGAAAAGCTTGATCAGTTGTGACAGGGTGTAAAGGCATGTATTCGGTCTTCTGAAGTTGTTTTGTTCATTGACAAACATCACAGGCCTTAGTGTAGGTATGCGTATCCTTAAAGAGTGTTGGCCACCAAAATCCGGCCAAGAGGATTTTCTTAGCAGCCATGTCGGAAGAGAAATGGCCTGCTCCAACACCTTCATGAGCGAGGGAGATGATAGAGGGTATTTCACCTTCAGTAAGACAACGTCGAATAATTCCATCTAACCCTTGCTTGTAAAGTTGGCCTGTAATTAACATATAAGGCTTGGTTTTGAGGACCATTGTTCAGGTTTAGATAAGGAAGGATCCATCTGCCATGAAGTTAAATATTTAGTGATTTCCTTGGCCCACATGGGTGTAGAGTCAACTTGAAATAAGATGGCATTGGGTAAATCATTGTTGACACCTTGATATGGGGTGGGTAGGTTAGGGATTCAAGATAGATGATCTGCTAAAAAATTTGAACTCCCTTTAGAACCATGATGCTAAACTCAAATTTTCGCAGTAATAGGATCCATCGAGTGATACGACCAGTCGTGCAAGTCTTGTTGATGAGATATAGGAGTGCTTGGTGATCAATGAAGAAGGCAAAAACTTTTTCCAGAAGATAATGGAAAAACTTCTGAACCACATATACGATTGCCAAAGTTTCATGTTCGGTAGTGGTATAATTAACTTCAGCAGGTATCAATTGTCTACTAAGAAATCAGATGGGATAATCCTTTTTGAATTCTCCCGGTTGGGTAAGCACTGCTCCAATGGCATACTTGGATGCATCGGTATGCACATGGAATTTTCTGGAATAATCAAGAGCCCGGAGGATAGGAGCATTGGTAAGGGTTTCTTTTAGTTGATTGAATGCGACGCGTTATTCATCAGTCCATTTGGGGACAACAACTACTTTATAGATTAATTGTGTTTTATTAGCAAAGTCTAGAATAAAGCACTGATAGTAGTTGGTGTGGCCAAGGAAGGAATACACTTCATAGATGATACAAGGTTCGGGTAAATTTTGAATGATCAGGATCTTGTTTGGGTCAGTTGCGATGCCATTTTTTGAAATGATATGTCCTAACACAATACCATGTGTTACCCAGATCTGACATTTTTCAGGGTTCAAAGAGATGCTGAAGCGTTGACATTGGATAAAATTTTTCTCAAGCACAGACAGATGACATGTTTCTTCTAAATGTGCACCTAAATCATCCGAGTAACTTCTAGATAGCTTATTCCGCTGTGCATGAATATTTTTTATTCAAATTTGTTTCTTTTCGAGTTATCTTTCAACACACCTCTTTCCAACAACAAGTGTTGGAGTTCTTCTTTGATTTTGGCCTTGTAGATCAGATTGCATCGGTAGGGATGACTAGCAGTTGGCCTAGTTAAAATAGCAATGATCGACATATACAGTGCTTTCTTATTTCGACGGCACCACGTGTGCTTAGTTCTAGAGTTATCAGGCCATCTTTCTTTTACGAGCTCTTTGAGTGTTTTTAAGGAACTCATCTTTGTACTTACAAGTAGTTTGGAGTATACAGTTTGAAACGAGCAATTCTGAATTCTTGTTGCACTTGACGTTGTGCTGTGGTGATTGATCCGGTCGGGTGTTTTCAAGGAAGCACAAAATCGAGTCTGTGGAGATTCATGGATTGGCTCAAAACTATAAAAAGGATTTAGAGACAGGAAATTGTTGGTTGAATAAAAAAGCAAGCAAGTTTGAAGCTGAAAAATTCTTCTGAAGGGTTGCTTGGCGTTTGTGATTGGTTTGAATCCAATCGAATACCGTTTGAAGAGCGGTTTGGAGCAGGAGATAACTTACAGCAGGGCAACCTAAGTTAGTTAGGAGCTGCAAAGGAAACCTCAGGGAAAGCCTGAGTAAAGCTCAATATATTCTTCTCTTCAAAATTGCTAGGGTTTCAAGGGACAAAATCTGAGATATCTCCTTGTAGGAGGACGTTTTCAAAGCTGTGAGAGGCTGTGAATGGGCGCCCTGGTAGTGCGATTCAACGGTAGGCAGGCCGCGACTGGCCGTGGAGGAGGAAGGCAGCTAGTGCGATTCATGAGGAGCTGCCATAGCCCAGAAAACTCCATCATTGGAAGAGAGAGGAGGAGAAGAGGTCGCGGGAGCTGTCGCGCGCTCAGTCCTAATCATCAGCTAGCGGCCCAAAGTACTCAGTGCTTCGAAGGCCTTTGATCAACACACAAACGCGTTGACAGCCGTCCGATCTTGATTCATACAGATCGACAATGGTCATTTCACAACAGGTGGGTCATTGGATCTAAAGGATCCGTTGGATTGAAGTGAAAAAGTCTGAAGGGGTCTGAAGTGCAAAGTGCATTGCAACTTCATTAAAAATCTTCAAACCGAAAAAATTGTTGGGTCCCAAGCCTTTAAAGGGTGAAGTTTCTTCACACTGAAGAAACAGTTCAAAAACCCAAATTGCCCTTATTTTCACCTCCTTTAGCCTATTTTGACCAAACGAAAGGCTATAGCCTCCAAACGAAGGGCACCCTGACTGTACCTACAAGTAGGTACACCAAAACAGAGTGATTACCATGGAGAAAGTGTTCGAAGTGCGCCAGAAGTGATTTCACCATTCCACTGGGTAGGAAGCTGGGAGTTGGTGACGTGAAGCATTTTGGAAAACGACGCCAGTTTGGCTTTCAATCTGGTGAAAGAGCGGCGGGTGGCCTGATAAGCTAAAAATTGCAAATCATTATTATCGATTTCTGACATCACGGTTGGCTCTAGCATACACTTTATAGCCTACAGGTGAAGTTTTAAGCAGTTCGGAGATGGCAAACATCAATGAGGCAATTTTGGGCAATGCAAGCAAACTTGATGGGGCTTCCAACTACAACATCTGGAAATTCAAAGTGAAGAGCATTTTGATGGAAAAAGAGTTGTGGGAAATCGTGGCAGGTATTGAAGTCCGACCAAATACCACTCCATGTGACATAAGGGCCTTTGATAAAAAGGCAGAGAGAGCATTTGATCGATCTTTCAGTGAAAGACCATGTGATCACTCACATAATTGATGCCATGACGACTAGGGGTGCTTGGGAAGCTCTTAGATTGCAATTCCAAACTTGTAATCCAGCTCGAGCCATGTTTTTGAAGTCAAGATTGAACACAATAAGGATGGAAGAAAATGAATCAGTGGGATCCTTCTTCACCAAGATAAAGGAGCTAAGAGATCAACTTTTGGCGATTGGAGAACCAATCAGAGATGTTTGTGAGAGGCATTGCTTCGAGGGAGAGGTTGCCTACTTTTGAAGACTTCCACGGAATCATGTTGCAAGAAGAGCAGCATCGCGAAGTGGTGAAGTCAAGACAAACCCCACATGAGGATCAAGCATTGCTTGCTAAAGGCAAGCAGAAAGGATGGAAAAGGATTCCTAAGAAATCCAAGGATGATGACGACGAAGGAGAATCGTCATCAAAAGGGAAAAAGAAGAAGAAAGAAAAATGTTACTATTGCCACAAACCAGGCCATGGGCACGTGAGTGTTATAAGAAGAAAGCAGACATAAAGGCGGGAAAAGTGACTCAACAAGGAAACATTGCCGAAGATGATGGAGAAGATGACGAGACAAGTGTTTTCTCATCAGCATTGGCATCCCAAGTTGATGATGGTGCCAGATGGTTCATAGATTCAGGCGCCACAAGGCATATGACCGAAAAACGTAATTGGTTTGAAAAATTCTCACCAATCCATGATGGGGATAAGATCACTCAAGCCAATGGAGAGGAATGCCAAATACAAGGTGTGGTCAATGTACCTGTGCAATTTTCTGATGGCAAAATTAAAAATATCCCTAATGTACTTTATGTTCCTGGACTCAAAAAGAGTTTACTTTCTGTTGGTGTAATGGCAAATCAACATCTTAAAGTTGAATTTGTCAAGGATGGATGCCTTATGAAGGATATGAACCATAACCACAAAGTGGTGGCGAAGGGTTATAGAGATAGTAATTGTGGCCTTTATAAATTGGATGCTGCAAAACCAGGTGAATATGGTTTGGCTATCTCAACAGCATCTCAATCCGAGTTATGGCACAGAAGACTTGGTCATTTGAACTATGGGAGCTTGATATTGATGGCGAAGCTGAAGATGGTAATAGGGTTACCAGCATTGCAGGATGATCATCATGCAATATGTGAAGGATGCATCATGGGAAAGCATCATAGAGAGACATTCAAGAAAGGTGGAGCTGCAAGAGCCAAGAAACCGCTGGAACTAATTCACAACGACCTGTGCGGCCCAATGAAGACCATGTCGTTGGGGAAAGCATATTATTTTATGACTTTCATAGATGATTACTCTAGGAGGACATGGATTTATTTCTTGAAGAAGAAATCTGACGCTTTTGCTCATTTCAAGGAGTTCAAAACTTTGGTAGAGAACCAACTAGATGCACGCATAAAAGTGCTAAGATCTGATAGAGGGGGCGAATACAAATCTGATAATTTTGAAGACTTTTGCAAAGAACACAGCATTAAAAGACAATTCACACAGTCACACACGCCGCATAGTAATCGTGTAGCTGAAAGGAAAAACAGAAGTATTATGAAGAGTGCATGCTCCATGATGAAGCAAATGGGCTTGACCATTTCAATTTGGTCGGAAGCGTGCAGTGCGGCAACGTTCTTGCAAAACAGGAGCCCTACAGTTGCGGTTCCAAATGTGACTCATGAAGAAGCATTTACTGGAATAAAGCCAAAAATCGACAAATTTTGTGTCATTGGATGTAAGGCCTATGTACATGTGCCAAAGGAGGAGCGAAAGAAACTTGATGCCAAAGCAATCAAGTGTATCTTCGTCGGTTATGATGAAAGAACGAAAGCTTACAGGTGTTTTGATCCTGTAATGAACAAGATTCACATTAGCAAAGATGTGATCTTTGATGAAACACATAGGTATGAAGATGAAGACCATGCAAAAGGTGAAAGCAAGTTTTTGTGCCAGACGTGAAGGATCTTCGTCATAAGATACTTTATGAATGCCATGATAGTCCATGCGTAGGACACCCTGGTATTGATAAGAACAGTGAGCTTTTGAGAAGGCATTATTTCTGGCCACGATTGTAGCGGGATGTAAGAGAATACATCCAGCGTTGCATGGCTTGTCAAGTGAACAAGGCCGAGAGAGTAAGTCCTCCAAGCTTGCTACAACCACTTGAGATACCTACAAGAAGTTGGGAAAGCATCTCTATGGATTTTATTGTTGGGCTACCCAAGACCCAGAATGGACTCAATTCCATTATGGTAGTGGTAGACAGGTTTTCCAAGATGGCTCATTTCATCGCAACGACCAAGAAGGTCACAGCTCTGCAAGTAGCCGAGTTGTTTATTCAGAATATTGTCAGGTTACATGGTCTTCTGAAGTCCATAGTTTTTGACAGGGATCCCAAGTTTACGGAAAATTTCTGGATTGAGGTGTTTGCCAAGCTGGGAACACAGTTGCGGATGAGTAGCTTTGAGCATCCTCAAACAGATGGTCAGACAAAGCGAGTGAATAAGATCTTGGAAGATATGCTTAGGGCATATGTGAGTAGTACGCAAATAGACTGGGTAAAGCATTTACCGCTATTGGAGTTCGCGTACAATGATAAGAGACATGCGTCCACTAGATTGAGTCCTTTGAGCGCAATTATGGTCTTAGGCCACTGAGTCCTACAATCATAGGGATTCTGCATAGGGTACCTAGTGCTGTAGAGTTTTTGGCTCATATGTAGCAGAAGGGAGAGTTAGCACGAGATAACTTGTCCAAAGGTGTAGCTAGGGCAGAGATTTATGCTCGTGAGAACCGTACCTATCGGGAATTTGCGAATGGAAATTGGGTGTATTTACTAGTCCCTTCGAAGTTGAAGTGCTATGCACAGGAAAGTGCACCAAGTTATCTCCTAGGTTTTGTGGACCATGGTTGATTGTTAAGAAGGTGAGCCAAGTAGCTTATAAGTTACATCTACCTGTAGGATGCAAGGTGAATCCAGTATTCCATGTTAGCAAACTGAAGAGATGTTTACATGATGGTGATAGCTTGGTGGAAGGTCTAGTGTCTCTTGAGGAGAAAGACACCACAGGTTATGGGCCAGACAAAATCCTAGATCAAAGGGAGCGACGATTGCAGAATCGTCTCCTTCAAGAGTATCTAGTAACCTGGAAAGGGCATCCATTGTCAGATGCTACCTGGGAGATGCGACAGGCGTTGTAGAAGTCTTACCCAGAGTTTGTCATCGAGGACCGATGACTTGCAAGAGGAGGGAAGGATTGTTAGAGTCCAGTTACGACTCTATCATGACCTTGTCACGGCCAAGTATTGGCAAGGGCCGATAATTGAGGAGGACATCTATCCTAAGTTGGGACCGATGCGTCACAAGCAGTGACCCGGTGTGGCCTCTTGGCAAGTTGCCAGAGATGCGGTGTGTCTTGACCGTCGGACCCTAGCCGTCAGTGATGAGATGCTAGCCGGCAAGTAGTCGGGGTGACCAAGAGGGTCACAAGTCTTTGGTGGGGCATGGGAGTGGTACCCTATGAGTCAACCAGTATTTACAGGTCACAGGGGCCATGCATCCCATATGGACTGATCACCCACAGGTGGATGCCATGTGCCAGCTGACGGAAATAGTAGGTAGAAGGACTCAAAGTGGGGGTGCCTATGGTTGGGAGGTTCATTCTACACACCGGCTTCTAGGATTCACGAGCTTGGAGAGACTGGCTTGTGACAAAAGAACAGCTAGAATTCGTCGATTTCCATGATTTTGCATGGGCCAGTTATTCCCAAGGGAACTCCAATTCCAGTGGGGGCCTATCACACTGGCACAAAGGCTAAAAGCCACGATAGAGCAGCACTCCAAAATGCAACAATCCTATACTGCTTCCGTTGAAGCTCTCAACCAGCATATTGCCACCTTGGAAGAAAGGTTAAAGGTAGCTACTCAGTCAACGCCTTTTGTCCATTCCGAGCACGCCAAGTTTCATGACTCTAGGCTGCACTTTGATGGCTTAGATGGTGGCGATGGAGCAGGTTTTCAACAGCCTCCACCTTCCAACCAAGGCTTAAATCAAGGAAGAAAGAGCGAATGCACACTCCAATGGCACCCCCTCAAGAAGAGATTGGTGTCCTTTTGCACCAAGAGACGAACCGGTACTAGAGGCACAACAAGGCCTCTTTGAGCTGAAGATGCGCCAATATCTATCAAGTGCCATGTCAGGTATGCTTAATGAGGTGAAGCAGGACAAAGAAACAAAAAGAAAAGAATGGCAAGCATCATTATAGACCATGAAGAACTGGAGGCAACAAGAGAAAATGCATGTGTGCTTCTTCCACTCAGACCAAGAGACACACCGACACGAAACACAGAGGGTCCAAAGAAGACTAAAACTATGATCTCCACCAACCTTCAAAGGGGAATGTGATGTTTGGGTTGTGGAGGATTGGTTGTCTCACATGCCAACATTACTTTCTCTTCATGCACTCTCTTGAAGAAGGGAGAGCTGATTTGGCTCTGGCATTTTGAAGGCTACTCAACGAACTGGTATCGACGAGTGGAAGGGATGCAGTTTTGGTCATGGGACACTCCGAAAACAAATTATGAGAGGAATTCATTCCTAAAAATTCACACATGAGACTGAGGGCAGAACTATCAAGACTCAGGCATAAAGATTTACTATGAGAGTACTTGAACAAATTCAGGCAGAGTGTATGGGCCGTTGAAGATATGTCAAAAGACGACAAGACCCACCAACAAACTCGGGAATCCAGTCACCAGGTCAACTCTCTCTATCAACGTGAGCCAAGCACAATGCCCAACACGTGTTGGTGGCCCTTAGTCAGTCTATGTATGAATTTAACCTCTTCTAGATTTAATAAGGTTATTTCTTGGGGATGATTATCATTTCGCTTTCACTTTCGGGACTGATCTAATTGGAAGGACCGTTACTACAACCTTTTTGCGTCGTTGGTGCCTAAGGGTCCATGTCACTGACATGTGGTCCACGATTATGGCATTTGTTTAGTTGGGCGACCACTATGCCTTGGGATTTTGCTAGTGACTTGTCTTTGCCTTTGGTTACCTTTTGAGGGCGGATTCTGAGTTGGCTTTCAGGTTGGGATTTTTGTTTTCCTAACTTTGAATAGTAAGGCTGGTTGCGTCTTCTAAGTTGGCTTTTCAGTGAGTTCAGATGAATGTTAGATTTGAGTGTGTCTGAGAAACTGCTCAAGTCCCAACGCCCTGCGAGTTGCCAACACTACACTTATTCTTTAAAACAGATTATGTACAAACACAATGGCCTACTTAAAAGTAGCAGATTTGCAACATTATCCCTATTATTTCTAGTTGCAAAGGGGCGCGCACCTACCCACTTAAAGTGAAGTTAATGATTATTTAACTAACTAATGTGAAGTACAACTCACTTACAATCTACTGTCTCCCTAGTTGACATAATGTATTTAGTGCTCAGATATGGAGATCTCACATACCTGTTTAACTAGTGGGTGCATGTGGCTCCTCACTCCCTCCTATCTCCGTTGCCTTTTATCAATTAGTTTACCTTGCTTGCACTCCATGTGAGTGCCCTTATTTTCATGTAGTCTAATGAATTTAAGCGATGGCACACTAACTATTGTGTAGTCAACTATAGGTGGTGCCTCCTCAATATGGGTAGTGGAAAGAATGGCAAGAATTTGTAAAGTTTATGTTTTTTCATGGTCCTCCTCCAAATGAATGCCATGTCATGGCACATAAGAGGACCTCAAAATACACTCAAGCCTTTGTGAGGGTATGGCATGGTTAGCTTCCAAAGTAATGAGACATCATGTTTAGATCATATGCAATGGAGAGATTTGTGTGTCTCAAGTCTACTTTGACTAGGAGGAATAGAACCATACAACAAATTATGGCCTCCTATGCAAGCTACTTTAACGTTAGTTGGCTTTTAGAATGACATCCAAAGGAGAAATAAGCTCTCAATCTTAAATCTAGTATAAATGTTTTCAAACAAATAAGGAAGGGAATATGAATTGTTACCCAAAGGAAGGAGAGCCCAACTCAAAAAAGTGTACTTGTTGCTTGTTAAGAATAAATAATAAATGTGCATATGGGAAGAAGTAGCCGTTGTTTCTCCCCCCCCCCCCCCCCCCCTCTCTCTGTCTCTCTCTCTCTCCTTGTTTTTTTTGGTGGTGGTTGGATTATGAGTTGGTTTTCAGTGCAGCAGAAACAGCTCTCCTCATTTTATAACAGAATGAATGAATACACACACACACACACGCTTTTTCACGTTTTGGAGCCGTTATTCTGCTTGGCCTCCATCCGACCCAACTCCATCCTTCCATCTTTTTCTTTTCTCTTTTCTTCACCCCACAGTCTATTTATCGAGATTCCTACTCTGTCTGCCACTAACAATCTTCTAAGCAATATTTTCTTCTTTCTGTCTTAATTTTGGTTAGTCCAGGAAGAGATCATTTCATTTATATGGTTTGGAGTTGCATTTCTTAAGCATATAGAGTTGTTGGAGCCAGATCGTTGCTGGAAGTTTTGCACAGATGTTTGAGCAGTAAGTGGAATGCATTGCGAGGCTCCAGGGTTTAAGTCGTTCTGATGCTTCATCACGAGTTTCCAATTATTAAAATATCAATTCACGGTTCTACCTCTGCGACGTTATCGGAAAAACTACTAGCTTCATGATCGAAGTGCTGAAAGTCTGGAAACGGGCGCTAATTGCCTGCTTAATCTATGCTGCACCTTCGTCTGGGTGAAGATGGTACCTTTATTTCTTTATTTATGCTTATTGCTGCTTGACATTTTAGTTCGTAGCATCAATTTATGTCTCTTTAATCCTTGGCTAGTTGGGATAGCACTACACTCTTAAAGTAGCATATGGTTCATGTACTTCGTCTAGTTTTGCAGCTTGGCTAGTTGGGATAGCACTACACTCTTAAAGTAGCATATGGTTTATGTAGTTCGTCTAGTTTTGCTGCTGGGAGTGTTCGTGCCCTTTCTGATATGACGGATGTTTTGTTTCAGTGAAGATCAAGGTCGCAGGCTACCAAGCAAGTTCACATAATCTGCTCTAGCAACGAAGGCATCCGATGCTGTTCTGACAAATATTCCTCTTCTCGCACAATAATACCCATACGGAGTGGATGATACTTTGGGTCCACGTATAACAACAAGCAAGGAGGAAGAAATGGCTGCCAGTTTGGCAAGAGCGGCTGGAGTCGGTGGTAGTGATGGTGGGACAACAGTGGAAGGAGGATTATCGGGAGGCAAAATAAAGGCAAAAGATAGAGAGGAAAAACTATATGTAACTGTCCGAGTGAGGCCCCTTAGCTCGAAGGAGGTGGCACAGGGGGAAACAGTGGACTGGGACTGTACTAACGAGCACACTATTAGTTTCAAACACTCTCAACCAGAGCGATCGCCGTATCCTTCATCATACACTTTTGGTATGATCTTCGTTTTCATTTCCTACGACTTTCCAGTCTGCATACAACGCCAAGGAAACTGATTTTTATATCATTCGATGCTAAATGAGCAAAAAATTTTGAAACGCTGTGCCAGAACACAAATGAACTTGCTCTCTTATTTTAATGCGTGTGTGCACTGAATAGTAATGCGGTGTTGAGCACCCAAAAGCGTTATGCTTAGCTTGGGACGCCTTATTCACGTACCAGAATTTTGACATATCTATATTTATATATTGATGTTCACAGAGAGGGGAGGGATTAGTACGTAAATTAACACATTCAGACATGCCCTGCTGCAGACAGGGTATTTGGGCCAGATTGCCCCACGAAGCAGGTGTACAATGAAGGGGCAAAGCAAGTTGCTCTTTCTGCTCTCACCGGCATCAACTGTACGTCGCTATGCCCCTTCTGCGAGTGATGATCGTTTTTAGCTTCAAATGGCTATTTGCATAGCAGTGATAGTCATGGATTTCAGGGGCATACTCAGAAAGGAATCTTTGCTTCATTGTTGTGCTTGTGTTCAATAAACTTGCAGCAACGATCTTTGCATATGGCCAGACGAGCAGCGGCAAGACATATACAATGAGAGGAATAGTTGAGAGTGCTGTAATTGATGTTTACAATCATATTCAGAAGGTTAAAAACTCTTCTTTTTTTTCTTACCTTTTGAAAGCATAAATTTTGTAAATTTTCCTCCAGATTTCACATGTGGCATGGAAGTTTACTTTTCTCACAACTGTATTTTATGCAGACACAAGAAAGGGAATTTGTGCTGAAGATTTCTGGCCTTGAGATTTACAATGAGGTGGTGAAGGATCTGCTTAATCCAGACAGTGGTCCATTAAGGCTCCTTGATGACCCTGATGTGAGTCACAAGTTGATAGGTTCTTGCGGTAACAAAGAATAGATTTTTGTTACGCTAAAAATATTCTCAACGCTGCAATATTTGATGGAGACAAATGTGTTACTTTTTCTTAACAGAGAGGAACTGTAGTGGAAAAGCTGAAAGAAGAGATTGTGAGGGACTATGACCATCTTCAACAAATGATAAGAATCTGTGAAGGTGGAACAAAAATCACATTCAATCGTTTATGCCGTTTTTTCTTGTGGTGAAGAGAAACCACCGCTTTATTGCTTCTGATAACTGCAAGTTGTTCTTGCAGTTCAGAGACAAGTTGGTGAAACAATGCTGAACGATACCAGTTCAAGATCTCATCAGATTATCCGCCTGGTGAGAAAAGACTACAGTTATGTGAGCGATGCACTTATCAGTTATCAAGACATATCCAAGATTGTTAACATATGTGCTATGGACGGGCCATAATGTCATCTACATGTTACAGACTCTGGAGAGTTATCCACGTGGAGTGCCTGATGGAAGCCCTTTCAAATCTCTGATTGCCAGCCTGGTATGCCTCGGATATTACCATCTTCATCTTATACCTAGACATGATGATTTGTTTCGTGTGCACAAATGAGACTGATTAGAGCAGTTTCTTAAATCCCGCTGATATGGTTGGCCATATCTTAAGTCGATTCACAGCTGCAAAAGACATGCTTACACTTTTTCTGCTACCGAACAGCACGTCAGCACACTTGAAAAGAATATTCAGATGGAAATGCTCTCTCGTAGCTACCTACGTCATCCTCTGAGTCTTTTTTCTACAGAACTTTGTTGACCTTGCAGGTAGTGAAAGAGCATCTCAGACACTAGCTGAAGGATCCAGGCTTAAGGAAGGGTGCCACATAAACCGCAGTTTACTTACTCTCAGCTCTGTCATTCGAAAACTTAGGTCCATATTTCACTCTCTTGAAGTTCTGATGTTAGCTCAAAGATAAAAATAGCTCCAAGTTAAACTTTTGTTCAAAATATCTTCACAGGGTGATGCAGAAAGGGAGGACATTGTGTTCTTATTTATCTTGTTGGTATGCTCTACAGTGGGGGTAGCAAAAGTAAAAGTGGGCATATTCCTTATCGAGACTCAAAGCTGACTCGTATTCTTCAGCATTCACTTGGAGGCAATGCAAGAACAGCTATAATCTGCACAATGTGTCCAGCTCATAGCCATGTGGAACAAACAAGAAACACACTTGCTTTTGCTACACGAGCAAAAGAAGTGACAAACAGTGCTCATGTCAATCTGGTACAACTCCAACGCTACTTTGCATTCTGCCAGGACAGCTCATACCATCTCTACTCTGGTAGCTGCATGTAGATAATTAAACCCCTCCATACATAAGGAGACTAACTTGTAAACTATAGTAGGTACATCATGGCTAGCCTTTTGGCTATAACGGAACAAGCCAGAAAACTCAGTCCATAGTACACCAATTTTCATGATTTTTGCTTCCTGTCAATGACGTACTTTTGACTTACTTGCTGGACTGGGTGAGCAGGTGATCTCGGACAAGGTATTGGTGAAACAGCTCCAAAAAGAGGTTGCTAGACTTGAGGCTGAATTGCGAGTTCCAGAAGCCTCATTCTGTTCTGAAGCCTTGTTGCAAGAGAAGGAGCTTCTAATTCAGAAGGTTTTCGTTTTATCTTTTCAGCTATACTACATTTGTTCTATTCTGGAAAGCTACATGTTTGCATGGTATTTTGATATGATCAATTCGTCTTAGTTGGTCGATTGATGAATATTGATTAAGCCATGTTCTATCCAAATTTGGCCACTGCAACTTTGGTAGATACTTGTTCAATTCTCATTGTTGAAATGGCACTGACCTAAAAACAACGCAGCCTAGCTTTATTTTATATACCCAATAGAACAGGTTAGGCAATGGGAACCCCCCCCCCCCCACTGGAAAAAAGAAGAAGAAGAAATGGGTGTTGGAGATTAATTAGAGTGCTAGGTTACTAGCATAGTTGCAGCGCGATTCTGAATCGAGATTCAGAGATTCAGAATCGCGATCCCGATTCGCGATTTGGGAATTTCCCAGAATCGTGTAGAATTGATTTTTTTTTTTTTTTTGAAATTTGTTTGTGCAATATGATCAGATGAAAGCTCTGATCGAGGGGAATATGATTGTGTAGTTTGCCGACTGTTTCAAGTGCAGGATGGTCCCTTTTAGGTGTATTAACTCCTAGGTTTACAACTTTACGCTAAAGCTGCATCCCATATAAAAAAAAAGAGAACACATTGGGGCATTCCCAATGAACATAGCAGGAATCTCCCTTTCCCTGATTCTCCCTCTCTCTATCTCTCCCTCTGATCACAACAAATGGAACTAAGCCACGCTGGAAACCATCCGCCGCAATGCGTCCTTCACCACCACCAATCGCTCTAGCACCAAGAAGTAAAACGCAAAGCATGTGGGTGCGGGCTTCTTCAGGTTTAGGGTGGAGAAGGTGTGGAACAGGGCCAACACACGCCTCTTCCTGGTGACAAAAGTGACCAAGCGCATGGCCGTAGTAGTGATCTGCAACACAAACATCCAGTAAAAAAGTTTAGACAGTAGTTGAGATGCGGTAAGCAGCATCGAAGGAAGAAAGCATAGCAAATAGAACACACAGGTCATGGATGAGCAAGTCTATGCAATGTGCAGCACAGGGTGTCCACACAATGCTGGGGTGCTTCCTCATCATAATCTCACCCTTGGACGCCCACAGCTCTCAGAAAAAAAATTTGCCTCCTCCACTGCTGGCGCGGTTCTGTCCGCGAGGAGGCCCAAAATCAGGTTTTTGGTTTTTTTTTTTTTTCGCGATTCTTTATCGCGCTTCGCTGCAGCGGGCGAATCCCGAAGCTAGCGAATCGCGATTCGCTGCATCTATGGTTACTAGTAGCAACTATCATTCACAATAATGTTACATGAGCATTGACAAGATATACAAAAATGTATGAACTCTCTAATGCAAGCTACAAAGTCTCTATTCAATGCGAGTTTCTTATATAAAATAGTCCTGTAATATGCAGCTTATAAGATGTAACAGAAAAACGCATCACTAAACTACAAAGAGACCAAGAATAAGAAGAAAGCTACAATTCCTCAAAAAAACGACCTACCAGAAACTTGGATGTATATTTCTGTCTACGTCCTCCTACCTTCTTCTATAGCAATATATTATTGGTAACCTGTATATTATCGGTAACTTCGTGAAATCGTATTATCTAGTTTGTTGGGATAAACATGGAACGAATTAACTCTCTGAGAAGTTTATAGTCTATGACTCTAAGCAGCAGTGCTTGTAAGAATTAACGGAAAAAGCATTGAAATATTTATGTAGAAGAATGCAATATTGACTGTTGTGTGTATTCAAAGGCTTGCTATGCTATTGAGACAAAAATTAGACATTTCGTTTTGATCATGTCGTAGAAGTCTTGTGAGGTATCAAGTGGTATAATACTTGATTCGACATAAATCGAAGGACGGCAATTTCATTTGTGTCCAGTACCCACGGACTAGAACGAGTACAACTATTGTAGAATAAGCTAGTCGAAGTATGAACATGTAAAAAAATTGAGCGACAATCAGGGCTGGATTGATTAAGCTGTGCTTATTATTGTGATTGACATCAGCTGTTCATTTTCCTGCTGGTGGGGCTTTTTTTTACAGCATGGTGCTCGCTTTCAGATAGATTTATATCTTGGACTTACGTCCGTGAACTTTTACATTTCAGATGCAATCAGAAATGAAGGAGCTAGTGATGCAACGAGATCTTGCACAGGTCCGATTAAATGAACTTGTTAAGAAGATGGAGGCCGATGATCAGGCCAAACAACTGGTATGTATTCTTTGAAAATTTCAATCATTCTTACGAAGCTTGTCTGGTTAGTTACCCGTTCAGCTTATGATTAGGCTAACCCACGTTGCACCAATTGGTTTCAATTGAAGGATCAGGGGCAGTCTGCGAGCCACCTTCCATCTCCTGGATTAGATATTGAGCATGATACAGTATTATATGAAGATGAGGTGGTGGAAGGGGCTGCATTTGGAGCTATTGCGAGAGAGCAGCAACTGGATAGAAGAAATAGGAGCATGAGACTTAGGCAGTCGACTTCAGCTTCTCTCATGTTGGTGCAGGAGATTCGAAAATTGGAACTCTTGCAAGATGAGGTTGGGGAGGACGCTAACAGGGCTTTGGAGGCGCTTCAGAAGGAGATCGAATGCCTTCGCTTGGCACAGGCTGGAATGAATAAGGATGCTGCTGCAACGATTGGTAAACTTCAAGCTGAGATTCATGAGTTGCATCACCAAACGATGAGCGCAGATAAAAAGGACATGCCCGACAGGGGATTGACGAGCCTGCAGGCTCTAGGGGACAATAATGATAAGAGCAAAGCCGATGCAGCCATTGCTACTTTAGAAGAACAGCTAGAATCTGTGCAAATGTCCCTAGACAGAATGGTGTTGGGTTCTCCAGCATCCAAAGCCCTCACGGAAACACCATCACCAGTGAAAGTCAGCACGACTTCTGTCCGCAAAAAACCACCTTCCTCTTCCTCTACCAGGCAAAGGTTGTTTGCAGATAGTCCTCCCTGTTCTCCAAATGGGCGTACAAGCTCGGGATTTGAGCACAACCAAAACACGCCTCCTCAGATTGTGGAGAATTCCTCTCCTTGTGTGTACTCAAAGAGTAAGAGGCCAACGCCTGGCAGAACAGGAGGGGTCTCTTCAAAAGAGAGTCCAACGGTGCATCGAAGAAGCAACTCTGTGGACATACGCAAAATGCAAAAAATGTTCAAAACTGCAGCCGAGGAGAACATCAAGAGCATTAGAGCTTATGTAACCGAGCTGAAGGAGCGGGTGGCTAAGCTTCAGTATCAAAAACAACTGCTTGTTTGCCAGGTAAGTGAATGCGATCAAACCATGCTTCAGCTTTTCTACTTGAAATAGTACCTGCTGAGGAAAAATACTGCATATGCATGCAGTTTAAGTCGAATTTTGCTCCGAACAGTGGAACCCTCAGCACTAATATAGTAGCCATCACACTGCAATGCAGGTCTTAGAGTTAGAAGCCAATGGAAATGCTTGTGATGGAACCGAGGATGCTATTAAAGAGGATAATCATACTCCGTCTGCTCAATCTCCCTCAGCATGGCAGGCTAGTTTCGAGAAGCAACGAATGCAGATTATTGAGCTTTGGGACATGTGCCAAGTTTCCATCATCCACAGAACTCAATTTTACCTTCTTTTCAAAGGAGATCCTGCAGATGCTATTTATATGGAGGTGGAGCTGCGAAGATTGACATGGCTGAAGGAGCACACTTCGGAAACGGATCTGCAAAGCCCATCTCCAGCTGTTTTTCAAGATGAGAATGTTGCTTTTCTATCTACCAGGTAAGCAGAACAAAGCTAAATATTTATGACAGACTTATCTTGAATTATACATTTCTGTCTAGACCCACTATTGAAATTTGAAACAGTGTAAAAATATACCCTATATAGCATTCAGTACTAGTTTGTCTTATCATTATGAACAGGATGAACCTTTGTTGGATATGCAGCTGTAGGGGCTTAAAACGTGAAAGAGAGCTTCTTGCAAAGCGTATGAGGATACGGCTCACTCCCGAGGAAAGAGACGAGCTATTTAGCAAGTGGGGTATTCCCTTAGATACAAAACAGCGAAAGCTGCAGCTAGCTTACAAGGTCTGGACAGATCCTCACGACAGAGATCACATTCAAGCAAGTGCAGATGTGGTAGCAAGGGTAGTGGGAGTGTGGGAACCTGGAAGTGCATCAAAGGAGATGTTTGAGCTCAATTTTGCTCCTCCAAACAGTCAAAAGCCTTGGCATTTTGGTTGGAATCCTTTGTCAAGTTTTTTGAATCTTTAACTTCACATTGGGAGGCTGTTTTCCTTTTTCTTATCATTCTTTTTTTCAGCAATTTGCTTGCTGCTGTTCACCAGAAATACCTACAATAGTCTCATTGTAATTTGGACTTAGAAAGGTTATGTAATAATATGATTACTACTCTCGAACTGTGTGAGTGGTCCATTAGACCCATTTTGAGTGTTCAATAACAAGACTAGTGAAATGCAAATTTAAATACCTCGATTCTTTTACATCTATGTGACATGAATAAGCAGAGACATTTGGGCATGTGAAGAATACAAAAGCTTGAATTGAATGAAGCATGCAACGGTGCATCAAACATATTACAAGATGTTTGATGTACATTTCAAAATAGTATTATCGCCTTTATGATCCTTTCAATACTTGACAAATTGTGGCAAAGTTGTGGTATTTGCATGCTTATTCTTCTTTGTGAACCTTGAGTGCCTAATGCTATTAGAAATTGATTTCACATTTTGTCTATCGAATGACACAACCATCTAATCTAGACTATGAGGGCCCCAAAATAGCAAGATTCTCCTAATTTTGACAATATTATTTCTTCTACAAGGGGAGGTGCAGAAGGGGGCCAAGGTCACCGTGAGAGAAGGCGAAGGAAACGAAGTAGGATTCGCGGAGGGAGAGGCCAAGTTTTGCCATGAGTTCGGTCAAATCGAGGAAGTAAATGGTTTATAGTTTTGATGGTAATGGCTTTGGAAAACTAGAGGGGCTCAAGAGGGGAATTGGAATTGCCACCACCAACCAGTCCATGAAGTAAAGTCATGCTTGGATAGGACTTTGAAGATGGATTTGAACAAATAGGGAGGGAGGTGGAGAAGAGGAAAGAAGTGCAAGATAAGACTGGGGGTTGGTAATAGTGGACGAGGGTAGAGGTGGAAGGGTGGTAATAGTGGATGAGGGTAGAGGTGGAAGGGTGGCCGTCATCACCAGAGCCCAATGCTGAGGGCAACCAAAGTCAGCGTGGATGCACCTAAACAAAAGAGAAAGGGGGGTGATGGAAGAGTCAAGAAGTCCCAGGTTGCCTAGCTTTTCCGAGGCTGACTAGATATCTTAGTTTAGGAGATTACCACGGATGAGTTTGATAATGGTTTTAGAAATGCCAAAAGAGGAGTAGCATGCGAAGAAGTAGTTCCAATTGTTGCGGTCGAAAGTTCTACCAAAATCTATCTTAAGCATAAAAGAGCCAGATACTTGAACCAAAGAGAAGAGTCAATGGCAAACCATACGTTTGAAATGTTGTCAAATAGGAATCTACCTTTGACAAAACCAGATTGGCTTTTGGATAGGTAGAAAGAAAGGAGAGGGGAAATTCTTCTAGCGATAGCTTTTGCTACTATCTTATGGGAAGTGGTAAGCATATCACTTGTTGCATAGGCAAATACACTCGTTGTCTCAGGATATTGTTTCAAGAGCAAATAGCATCGACTACCTCAGTTAGGTATGACAGATTAAAATCCCTGCCTCAAGTATGAGCAAGTAAAATTGTTGTCTCATATAAATGTTTCATAAGTGGGTAACATCCTTGCCTTGGATCAATGTTGCATGTGAGAATGGTATCATTGCATGAGTGAATTGAACAGCATTTTGGTATTGCATGGACATCTAAGCTTGTTGTCTCAGGTCACTTGTTGCATAGGCAAATACATGTTGGAGAGAGAGGGGGAGAATAAATGACGAACATGAACGAGAAACGAACTCCAACAAGAAGCGAGTGAGAAACCAACTCGAACTAAAAATGTTCGTGCGCAGCGGAATGAGTTAAACGACTCTCTCCGAAAGCATGCTACTACGCCTATCAGAATGAACAGAACTTTAGTGATAGGAATCACAGTCATTCTAGATTACGCAGCCAAACATTTAATGGATGAAGCGTTAGATGAATAGTTTGTCGCGAATTGCAAGACAAATTATATGTCGCGAATGATTCGCGAAGAGCTAGACTGTGCTCGACTGATAATTAGTCGCGAATGATTCGCGAAAGACAAGACTAAAAGTCAATCGTCTATTACCAGAAAGAACAACTAGAAAGATCAGACAAAATGAAGAACACGCATAACAATATTAGCACAAATCGGAATGCAGAACAAAGAGCTGTATCAGATTAAGTATATCATGTATACATGTTAATAATGTAGTAGAGCACAACACAATAGCGGACGAAACCGCGTGCCTTACGAAGCTTATTTTGTTTGTAATGAGGAATGAAACCTCTTCTCTTAGTCTCTTCTTCTCTCACTTGATCATTTGATCATCATCTTCTTCTTCATCTTATGAATGGTGTTCAAAATATGTATATATACATAATATTGCAAGTGTGCAGATGTGAAAGTACAGAGTGGATGTCCTGTTTGTAGGAGATCGTGGGTGGTTGCAATCGTTGTCCAATCTGTTAGCGCAACTGCATGGAGTGAGCGTAAAAAGGGTGCGACGTTAGCTAGTGCTGAAGTGAACGTTGGTGATGATGCGAAAAGTGGGTCACTCTTACGAATGGCCTTAGGATAAGATTTACAGGGTGCCTTAGCTTTTAGGCACCTTTGGCATTTTGTAGGATAGTGTCCCATTTTCGCCTGTCACCATAATTTGTGTAAAAACACAGTGTTCGCAATTCTTTTGCCCGTGCAAATTTGCGTGTAAATATGCAGGCTGCGTGACAAAGTTAATAAATATGCAGCAAAAATGGAGGCAAATTAAAAATGGGATTTAGGAGAGTAGGAGTAAATCCAACACTCCCCCTTAATCTGGATCCGTGAATGCCTTGATCTTCAAATTGAGCAATGCACAAAATTTGTTGTGTGCATTAATACTGAGTGCTTTCTTGAAAATGTCTGCAACCATGTCCTACGTTCTGCAGTACGTTAAGCTTACCTCCTTGTCGACAACCTTGCCCCTGATGTAGTGATATCTGATCTCAATGTGCTTACTCCTAGAATGAAATCTAGGGTTGGCCGATAAGGCAATAGCACTTTGGTTATCACAAAACAAAATTGTAGGGTTGTACTAATACAGATTGATGTCTGACAACAAATTTCTCAATCAAAATGCTTCCTTAATAGATTGAGAAGTAGCAATGTATTCTGCTTCAATAGAAGAAAGTGCGATAGAGGTTTGCTTACGACTGTTCCACAAAATAGGACCGCCGTTGAAAAAGAATGTAAATCAAAATGTGGATTTACAATTGTCTACATCTCCTCCCCAGCTTGCATCAGAATAGCCACTGAGCTGATGAAGATTGTCGTTGCTGACATCTCCATAGCAGATGCACTGGTCCATGGTAGCTCGAATATATCTCATGACTCGAATAAGAGCCTTCCAATGGGTAATGCCAAGATTAGCCATATATTGGCTGTGAGCTTACAACAAAAGAGATATCTGGTCTTGTATAGACCATTGCGTACATGAGAGATCCAAGTATCGATCGATACATATATTCTCTCATATGCTCATCTTCCTGCTTGGTCTGGGGACATTGGTCCTTCGACAAATGTAGGTCTGAATCCATTGGTGAGTGAGCTAATTTACAACTCATCAAATTGTATCTGTTAAGAACATTATGAAGATATCTTTGTTGAGTGATGTAAATCAGTCGATTTGCTATGTCTTTGTGGATTTGAATTCCAAGACAAAAGTGAGCTTCGCCCAGATCAATCATGTCGAATTCTGAGAACAGCATCTGTTTTGCATCCTTGACCATCTTGGTATTGTTGCTAAAGAGCAACGTATCATCAACGTACAAGGTGATGATAATGAAGGATTGCTGCACTGACCTTGAATAAACATTGCAATCAACAGTGCTTGGTTTGAGTCCTTGTTCAATGAGGAATGTGTTGATCCTCTGAAACCAAGCTCTAGCAGACTGTTTCAAGCCGTACAGTGCTTTGTGGAGGTTACAAACATGATTCTTCATGTCTTTCAGAACATATCCTTCGGGTTGGATCATGTAGATATCTTCTTGTATGACTCCATTCAGATAGGCTGTTTGTACATCAAGTTGATGTACTTTGAGGTCGGCAGCTACAGCATAAGACAAGAGCATTCAGATCGACGAATGTTTGATGACTGGACTAAAAGTCTCATTGTAGTCAACATTCGGGATCTGGGTGAATCCTCGTGCTACTAGTATAGCCTTCCTTCGATCAATTGCTCCATTGGCATTATATTTGATCTTAAAGATCCATTTGCAATCAATAATATTGCAGCCAATAGGAGCTTCGACTAATGACCATGTCTGATTCTTGATCAGAGAGGAATACTCTCTGTCCATGGCTTCTCTCCAGAGATTAGAGTCTGGTTGGCTGAGTGCCTTTTCGACTGTCGTTGGTTCCTGCATTAAGAGACAGACAGACTCAGGAGTATACCTTGTGGGCTGTGCACGCACTCGGCTTGATCTTCTGGGATGATTCGACTGATGAACCGCTCCTGGGACTTGTTGCTGGGTAGCAGCAACAACTTCGTCTGATTCGCTCTCTCAAAGTGGGTCGACAATAGACACGCCTGAGCCAGAAGCTCGAACTATCTGTCAATGGCAAGAGATGTAGGTTCTTCTTGAGCAATATCCTTGTCTTTGAGGTCGACGAATTCACCCTTGATAAAGACTGTATCCCGGCTATACAAGATTTGCTGGGTATTAGGATCGTACAACTTGTAGGTGTTATCAGACGAAGTATATCCGATCAGGATGGTCTTGAGACCTTGGAAGTCCAATTTCTTCCTTGTGTCTTTTGGGATCTGCGCGTAGGCAATGCACCCGAACACTCTTAGGTTCTTCATAGAAGGCTTAGAGCTTGTCCACACCTCGTGGGGTGTCTTGGACCTTGGTCGAACATCTCTTCTGGATGTAAGCAGCAGTGGAGACAACTTCAGCCCAGAATCTCTTGGGCAACGATGCATGCATACACTTAGCAGATTCGCCCAAAGTACGGTTCTTTCTCTCAGGTAAGCCATTAGACTGAGGACTGTAAGGAGGGATGAATTGCTGCTCAATGCCTTGGCTTTGATAGTACTCCTTAAACTCAATAGAGATGTATTCTCTACCGTTGTCTGACCTTAGGGCCTTGATCATCCTTCCAGTCTCCTTTTCTGCACGCTCCTTGAAGATTCTGAAGCAGTTGAAAGCTTCTGATTTCTTCTTTATGAAATACATCATCGTCATTCTGGAGAATTCGTCAATAAAAGTTATAGAATACTAAAGTACATCCGATCAGGATGGTCTTGAGACCTTGGAAGTCCAATTTCTTCCTTGTGTCTTTTGGGATCTGCGCATAGGCAATGCACCCGAACACTCTTAGGTTCTTCAAAGAAGGCTTAGAGCTTGTCCACACCTCGTGGGGTGTCTTGGGCCTTGGTTGGACATCTGTTCTAGAGGTAAGCAGCAGTGGAGACAACTTCAGCCCAGAATCTCTTGGGCAACGATGCATGCGATAGCATACACTTAGCAGATTCACCCAAAGTACGGTTCTTCCTCTCAGCTAAGCCATTAGACTGAGGACTGTAAGGAGTGATGAATTGCTGCTCAATGCCTTGGCTTTGACAATACTCCTTAAACTCGATAGAGATGTATTCTCTACCGTTGTCTGACCTTAGGGCCTTGATCGTCCTTCCAGTCTTCTTTTCTGCACGCTCCTTGAAGATTCTGAAGCAGTTGAAAGCTTCTGATTTCTTCTTTATGAAATACACCATCGTCCTTCTGGAGAATTCGTCAATAAAGGTTATAGAATACTTGGCATCCTTCAGCAAAGGATTTTTCATCGGGCCACAAATATTTGAATGTACAACATCTAACAATCCTCTAGCAATATGCTGATGGCTTGACTTAAATGGTTTCCTAGTCTATTTACCAACTAGATAGTCTTGACAGACATGTAACTCGACTTTTTTGCGAGGATAGTCGAGATCAACAACAATAGATTGTCTAGACATTCGTTGTACAACAACATGACATGATTTAAATGACCAAGTCTATAATGCCAAAATAGACCTTTATTTGTATGAATTGAACTACTGAGAGCCTAACTAGAGGTAGAAAAACAATGACTTAATTTATACAAGTATCCATGCCTCTTTCCGAGTGCTAGGATCTTGCCAGTCCTATCAACTACTTTACACTATCTTGCCAGTCCTATCAACTACTTTACATTGAACATTCGAACTCTACTCTATGTTCTAAATCTGTGATTCTGCTTACAGAGAGCAGATTTGTAGATAAATTTGGTGCATACAGGACTTTAGAGAGTAGCTTAGATTGATCATTTGCAAAGCTTAATCTTACAGTGCCTTCACCTTTGATAGCTTGTGTGCTATTGTCACCAAGGTGAACGAACTTTTGGGTACTGTAAGGTGTATAGGACTTCGAAACAGCCAATGAGGCTAGTCATGTGCTGAGTGGCTCCGGAATCCAGGAACCAAGAACTGTCCCCAGATGCTTCTTGATGGTTGGTCATAAAGGCATCATGATCTGCTTTTTGAATAGGCTGTAGAGCTTCTGTAGCTGCATTTGCCACTTGGTTCGACTGTCCCTTGCTATTGTTCTTCGCTTGAAGTATTCGGCATTCTTGAATTTCGTGGTTGTTTCGTTTGCTGCAGAACAACATCTTCTTTGTCTGCGGATTCGACTGTTCCTTGTGCTAAGCTGGTTTCTGGTCTGGCTTTTATTGTTTCGGGCCTTTCTTCTTCTTCTGCTTTCTCGTGCTCTTGTTGGTGTACAAGGTGTAAGAATCAGCTGAGGAACTCAAGGCTTCGTTCCTTCGCGTGTCTTCCTGCAACAATATAGTAATGACTCTTTCTAGATGAGTCGTGATAATCATCACCCAGCTGTCGTAAGAACTTGGCAAGCTTGTAAGCAGTTGCATCACTGCGTCTTGATCGTCTATGACAGATCCGACAATGGCCATTTGTCTTAGCAGGTTCTTGAATTGATTAATGTGATTATGTAGAATATCACCATTCGTCATCTTGAGGGAGTAGAATTTCTTCCTGAGATGTAGCTTAGAAGCTATACTCGCACTTCGTATAGTGTGCTCAAGATGTCCCAGACTTCTTTTGATGTCTGAGCCTCAAATACATGGCCGATCTGGGTATCCGTGATGTTGAGGATGATCAGCGCGAAAGCTTTTCCATCTTTCAGCTTCCCTTTGGCGATTGCCACGTCGTCCGCTTCGGGTTACCCTTCTGCACCTGTAACAACGTCGAACAATTCTTTTGCCATTAGTATAGTTTTCATCTTAAATTTTCATAGATGGTAATTGGCTCCATCACTTGTCCATGATAGGACTGGCTTTCCCTTGGGAATCCATGTGGAAGAATTAGTCCAAGTGATAGGAGAAACTATCAGTGACTTAAGTATAAAAATCTGATATTTGCAGAACAAGAAAACAATTACTCTATCGGCTAGTAGAGTCTTGTATTGTGGAAGCTTATCAAGCTATGAAAATGGCTCTGATACCATGTTGGAGAGAGAGGGGGAGAATAAATGACGAACACGAACGAGAAACGAACTCCAACAAGAAGCGAGCGAGAAACAAACTCGAACTAAAAATGTTCGTGCGCAGCGGAATGAGTTAAACGACTCTCTCCGAAAGCATGACTACGCCTATCAGAATGAACAGAACTTTAGTGATAGGAATCACAGTCATTCTAGATTACTCAGCCAAACATTTAATGGATGAAGCGCTAGATGAATAATTTGTCGCGAATTGCAAGACAAATTATATGTCACGAATGATTCGCGAAGAGCTAGACTGTGCTCGACTGATAATTAGTCCATCATCATCTTCTTCATCTTATGAATGGTGTCCAGAAAATGTATATATACATAATATTGCAGGTGTGCGGATGTGAAAGTACAGAGTGGATGTGTTGTTTGTAGGAGATCGTGGGTGGCTGCAATCGTTGTCCAATTTGTTAGCACAACTGCATGGAGTGAGCGCAAAAAGGGTGCGACGTCAGCCAGTGCTGAAATGAACGTTGGTGATGATGCGAAAAGTGGGTCACTCTTACGAATGGCCTTAGGATAAGATTTACAGGGTGCCTTAGCTTTTAGGCCACCTTTGGCATTCTGTAGGATAGTGTCCCCTTTTCGCCTGTCACCATAACCTGTGTAAAAACGTAGTGTTTGCGATTCTTTTGCCTCTGCGAATTTGCGTGTAAATATGCAGGCTGCGTGACAACGTTAGTAAATATGCAGCAAGAATGGAGGCAGATTAAAAATGGGATTTAGGAGAGTAGAAGAAGTAAATCCAACAATACACTCGTTGTCTTAGGATATTGTTTCAAGAGCAAATAGCATCACTACCTCAGGTATGACAGATTAAAATCACTATCTCAAGTATGAACAAGTAAAGTTGTCTCATATCAATGTTTCATAAGTGAGTAACATCCTTGCCTTGGATCAATGTTGCATGTGAGAATGGGATTGTTGCCTTAGGTCATCATTGCATGAGTGAAATGAAGTAAAATCACGTACCAACATTGTGTATTCACTAATAGTTGTACAACAAACTAATTACATATGAACATACTTTGAAAAACACCTCCACTTTTTCTAGTCAAACGTTAAACTAAAATACTATTAGAAATTGACTTGCTTTATTATTCTTGTAAGGCATATTTACAAATTCTAGTTTAGTGTCATAAATGGCATTTTAGTACAAGTTGATAAAAGCATAATTTCAAGCAATGATTATTCTAGCTGTAAAATGTCTCTATTTTGTTAGCTTGTGATATCTAAATTCAATACTTCTCATTGGCCTATGCGATTGCACAAGGGCGGATGAACAACATATGCTTCATCTATGGAGAAGCAGGCCGCTTTATGGTTGATTGTACGACCAAAACAAAGTACCATGCCGAATGGCCCGACTGTGTTAGAAAACACAATTTCAAAGACTATTCAAAACAACCCAATTAGATCCTACCTACTCGACACGTTCGGTTAGGATAATAACACCACACGAGCACCATAGCAACCAACCGCTAAACATGTTGCTCAATCGAGAAGTTCCTTGAAAACTTCCACATTACCACAAAATTCACCGGATCGATAATGGAACAAAGACACTAATTATGAAATGAGTCCCTGCAGGAAAGAAAGTGAAACAGATATTCCATCATCTGCTACAATTTCAACCAAGAGCAACATCCCCAAAAAATTGAAAGTTTTTCTCCCTTTTTGCAATCTCAAATCTATATGTCTTTCCACAGTCTATCAAGATTTCCAATGCATTATCCATATTTGATCATTTGATCTCCCAATAAGTAGATATACTGAACAACTATGGGAATTGGAAATCTACATGGAGATTTCTTTTATGAATCTCCTTGATCAGAGGGGTACTTAGGAAATAGTACCCTCTCCATCCATACATTTCATGCTATATCTTAAATACATTCCGTATCACCAATCCTGCCTTGTTTTTGACAAGGGCATAACCGAGTTTTTCCATCACTCTCATGAACAATGGAAACTTGTGATCGTCAAGGTGGAATATAAGTTCTCCCAATAGACCATATTGTATAAACACTAGCATGTGTTTTAATAGACATTGTATAAACACTACAAAGTGGACTTGCTTGTGTTCAATTGATTTCACTTTAAACTATTTTGATATTGAGGTAGTCATTGGTATCGATGGAATAGCTTGACCAAGAAAAAAATTATTAACTAGATTATGGTGCCATTGGGCACACATTCAAGCATGATGAAATATTATTATAGAATAAGTCAATACATTCTCCAATTTTCATGTCAAATAAATTTTCAATTACTCTATGTTGCCAAGGAAAAATCTCAATGATGATGTTAAACTTGGTGGTCGTTGAATATGTTGTTCACAGATTCCACTGAATCTGTGAACACGGTTTCTTTTTATCGTTCTTCTTTTTGTTACTTCTGTAGGTTACGATTCTTTACGGTTTGGTCTTCTTATTGGAATGGTTTTTCAGCAGAAGTGTTTCTTAGATAACAATGTGTATTCCCAGCCTGTCAGTGGGGAGAAACGAGTACGTTACTTAGCTACATGCATAAACAAGCCATGCAACCAGTCCTAGCTCAGTATGGATCAACGTTCTGAATCAGGGAGCAATTCTACAATCTATCTACTAAAATCAGGGAACAAAACAATGACAAGATTAAACTACTCAGCAAGAAATAAGAAACAAGAAAACTAGATTCCTAACAGCACTCTAGCAACCCAAGAATCAAGAAACACCCATTTCTTGATGCTTGGATGCCCAAGAACAATTAAGAGCTGGAATTTAAGAGAATATGCAAGATCTACACCACAAATCTAGCCTATGTGAAAAAATGGAAGAAATAGGGGTATGGAAAAACTATGTCGGTTGAGATTTCAAACAGGGTTAAGGGATGTCGGTTGAGATTTGATGGATGGCGTCGGTTGAGATGGGATGGACTAACTTCGGTCGAGATTTGAGAGAGGGGCGTCGGTTGAGATTTGAAGAGGGGCATCAGTTGAGATTTGATGGATGGCGTCGGTCGAGATGGGATGGACTGGCTCCGGTCGAGATTTGAGAGATGGGCGTCGATTGAGATTTGATTTAGAGCTTCGGTCGAGATGGGATACAGGGCTTCGGTCGAGAAGAAAGGTGAAAGTGGCTGTGTAGAAGGGATTGGAAGATGTGTGTGGAGCAAGGTATGGTGCGGGAAGAAAAGGTTTGTGATAGAAGAAGGTTGGGAAGGGAAGGTGTGTGAAAGCGGAGGTGTGTTGGACAGAACGTGTGGAAGATGTGTGGAAAACGAAGTATGATGTGAAATAAAAGAGTGGGAACAGAATGAGGTGGGGTAAGAAAGATGGAAGGTAGAATTTCGAAAAGTGAAAGATGTGGAGATGTTTGTCAAGGATGGAGATGTGATGAAGGTGGGTATCTGTGGGAAATGAATTGGGAGGAAAATACAAGTTTTGTGATGTTGATGATATTATATTCAATAGTGTAACGGGAGCGTGACGAATGCTCACGTGACACTACCCCTCAGCATGCAAAAAATTGCAAAATGATATATTCTGCCGGCGATGTTAGGTTTGAAGGTGTTTGGTGATGGCGCTCTCAACGGTAAGCAAACGACAATGGTGGAGAGTCGGTAGAGGTGGTGTGGAAACAATGACAGATGCAAGGAATAACAGAGCGCCGAGATCGTGCACAGGAGCAAGAAAATCGCCAGCAAATCGTCGCAAGAAAATGCCAAAATTTGCACTTCGCTGAGGTGCAAATGGCATTGAGGTGATGGCATTTATGGACACTGTCGTCTAGTTTCGGACGAGATGGGACATGCCGGTTCATTAAATTTTGAATTTAGAACCTTTGGTTGAGATTTGATAGGTACTTCGGTCAAGTTTTAACAATATGCGCCGGTCGAGATCGAAGAGGTCGCTCTGGTTGAGTTTTGGTAGAAACGCTCCGGTCGAGATTTGATTGAAGCACTCCGGTTGAGATTGGATAGGTTCTTCGGTCAAGATCTGATGAGTGCCTCGGTCGAGATCTGATGAGTGCTTCGCTCGAGATCTGATAGGTGCTTCGGTTGAGATCCGATAGGTGCTTCGGTCGAGATCTGATAGGTGCTTTGGTCGAGATCTGACAAGTGCTTCGGTCGAGATCTGACAGGTGCTTCGGTCGAGTCCTGATGAGAGTTTGTCAGTTGATATTTGACAGGAATGCATCGGTTGAGATCTGACAGAAACTCATCGGTTGAGATCTGTCAGAAACCCAGTATGGAGGAATGGAGCTGTCTGATGCAAGTGAAGAACTTCAGGAGGAACATATGACTGTGGCTCAAAGTAGAAGTTCTTATGGAAAAGGTGTATCTCAATGAATGAGTGTATGTTTAATTGGGAATATTGAGATACCAGACAGATAAGGCCAAAAGTGTCAGAATCTTTTTCATATGGTGTAGCCTATCATTTGTTGACCTAGAACATTCATGACAAATGGATATTTATAGAAAAAGAAAATGCATAGAAGGTAAATAAGTACAGGTATGATTTATAAACAAGAAACGAGATAAAAAATAGGCAAGCAAAACATTTATAACAAGCAAGGAAATAAGAAAATAAAATAACAAGAATAAAAAATGTAAAATATATACTAGGAAAAAGGTGTTAAATTGGGTCAACAAAAAACAACTCTTCGTAATACCGCCGTAGACGACCACCGTTGACGACAATGTTTAGGAGTATTCCGTCAAGTGTTTGCAGTTGGACTGCACCATTAGGAAAGATTTTATTAATAACGTATGGTCCCTCACTTCGGAATTTCAATTTGCCAGGGTGCTTCTTTGATGTATAAAGAAGCACCTGGTCACCCCTAAGTGTAGATCTTTGTTGCGTAAGTGACGGTCATGCCAGGCCTTTTGGCATCGTTTGTTAACCAATTGTGCGTGGTAAGATATGAGTCTTGTCTCGCATAATTGGGCTAACGTAAATAGCCTAGTCTTGACTTGTTGCTCAATTGTAGCTTTTTCACATAGATCTTTAGAAAAAGCTTCCATGACTCTTAGCGAAGGGACTGAGAATTCTACAGGCATTACCGCCTCTTGACCATATACTAAGTGAAAGGGGTAACCCACCCAGTGGCTTTCTTCGGGGTGGTGCAGTAAGCCCAGATAGCTGAAAAAAGTTTTGTTTCCCAATCAGAACGACTGGTTTCAATTATCTTTGTCAAAATTTTACATATCGTCTTGTTAGTTGATTCGGCCTGACCATTACACCTAGGATAGTACTCTTAACTGATAGTTGATTAAGCCTGGTCATTACCTTGTCCCGCTATTAACTAATAGGGCGTTGCTTTAAGCAAAAAAAAATTTTTTGCCACCGTAGTCAAGCCTTCTTTGAGTCTGCCTGTTGTGAGGAACTGAGTGATCTCCTCAGCCCATAAGGGTGTAGCATCAATCTGAAAAAGCCATGCATTAGGGAGATCATCGTTGACTGGTGCAGTTGCTTTTTCAGCATTAGGTAGCCGAAAAAGGTGATCCCCCATGAAATGTTGGGTCCCTTTCAAACGACTACATGAAAATTAAATTCTTCTAATATCAATAGCCATCGAGCTATACGTCCCGTTTTACAGGATTTATTAACGATATATAATAGGGCTTGATGGTCGGTGTAGAATGCAAAGGTCTGGCCTAATAAATAATGTCTTAGTTGTTGTACAACATAGACCATAGCCAATGCTTCTCTCTGTGGTTGTATAGTTACTTCAGCAGGCACCAGTTGCCTGCTCAAGAAACGTATTGGGAATTCTTTGCCATACTAATCTGGTTGTGCAAGAAGACCTCCAATGGCATACTTACTTGCGTTAGTATGCACATGAAACTCTTTCATATAATCTGGCGAGCGAAGTATGGGTGTCGTGGTAAGGGTTGTTTTCAACTCCTCAAAGGCTTTAATTCGTTCTTCGGTCCAGCGAGGATCTACCACAACTAAATAACGAGGCGTGCCTTGCCAGCATAGTCGATTATAAAGATGCGATAATAATTTGTATGATCGAGGAAGACGTAAACTTCCTTCACTATTGTAGGTAAGGGCATTTCAACTATAACCTTGATTTTTGACGGGTCGGTAGAAATACCGTCCTTTGAAATTATATGCCCAAGTACAACCCCATGGCATTTATCAGGGTTTACTAAGATTCCAAATCTATGGTAGCGAATGAAGATTTTCTCTAGTGCGTCAAGGTGCATAGCTGCTGAGGAATGTACACCTAGATCGTCAAGATAAATCTCCACAATCCGATGTAACAGGTCTTGGAAGGCCAGTTGGGTCGTTAAAGGCAAAGGAAAATGGTTTTTGCATTAAGGTGTTTAAGATCGAGACATATACGAAGTTTGTCGTTCTTTTTGGGGACAACCACAATGGGTGATACCCAATCAATATGTTGAACTTCATAAATGAAGCCAACATCCAGCAGTTTCTTAATATCTTCATCGATCCTCTCACGATAGACAGAGTTAGTGTGAAAAATGCAAAAATAAGCTTGGTAGAGGCCAAAAATCTTGTATATAGGATGATTACACATGTGTGGAGCCTGTTCCCACATGTGAAAATAGTGTACTTGTCATGTACCATAATCATATAGGTTGTACATATGATTTAATTCAAGTTCTAGTGGCTAAAAAGGCCAAAAACTAGTTTTCTAGACATATGACACATGGCATCAATCTATTGATTGCATGAGCCACATCCTTTGGTTAGGTGTCACATCCCATGTGTAGAGGACAGCTCACATGTGTGGAATAAGCTGAAGTAGACAAATTTTGACTTCTAGAAGATTTTCAAGTAGATCTCCATATAGAAGGAAAATGGACCAAAAGTGCTCAAAATAGAAGGTTTTGTCCAAGTGTCAATTTTGCATGGTGAATCATCATATGACAAAGCACCTTCACACATGTGGGATCAAAGGGATGATCAGTACCATGAGCTCCCACTTATTGTATATATAGAGCCACATTTGGCCATAATCATTGTGAGACACCAATCTTGGTTTTGGAAGCAATTTTGAGTGATTCTCTCCATTTGTCTACATTTGGTTTGATTGTTTTGAGGTTCTATCAATGTGTACTTGATTTTCAGGTTGGATTCCGTACTCAGACAGTGTTTCACACGTGTGAAACCAGAAAGTACACCTACCTTCAATGAATGATTGTTCTTGTTAGGATTTTGTGTCTAGAATTGATCTAGATTGATCTTAATCTCAAGTAGATTGATAGATCAAGTAATCTGACAACCAATCCCTCTTGAGGATCAGATTAGGATCCACTCTTGGTCCTTTTTGTACTTTTTGCACAGTTAGATCTATAAGGTTTAGCCCTAATAGGCTTAGCATTGTCTTCTAAAGGAATCTTATGGACCACTATTTCAGGTGGGATTCCTTTCATTTTTGTATAATTCCATGCAAATACATCCTTGTATTTGCAAAGCAGAGTTTCTAGATCAGAAAGTTGGGCTGATGACAGATGTGCACCAACATGAACTATTCGATCTATCTCCTCGTCAGGATCTTTAAAGTTTAGCGGAATTGTTTTAGCTGATCCTTCAAAGGAGTTGGAACTTGGTGTAGGTTCTCGATGTGGCTGTGGTAATTGGATAACAACATCATCTAGTGTGAAATCTTTGAACTTCTGTGGAAGATCGAAAGGTGGTTCCACAAAGTTGTCGGGGACTTTGGGAATCATCTGAGTTGAGGCACAATCTGAGGTGGAAGCTTGGTATGATTGTTTGGTTTATGTCTCCTTAGACAAGGGCTTTATCGGCTGTTTAAGCTTCTCACGCATTTGTTTTTGACGCTCAGTTAATTTTGTATCAATAATTTTATTTTTTTGTAACCGAGGTTTTTGAGGGTTTTGAGTGGGCGGTGTTGTTACCTCACTTATCATGTCTTCATCGATTGTATGTCAGACTTCGTCTGGATACACGTCCCATGTATATACTTTGGGTTTGGGCCTGTATGCTTGTGTGTTGGGTACTTTGGATGTCAGTTGGACGTGAGCCAACGGCCCTGTTGACCTGATCTCTTGAGGAATTGCGTTTGGCGGACAAGGTTGGACATCTAGATATAGGAAGACATGTTCATCCGTCATTTCTACATCATCCATGGAAAGAATACCTTCTTCCAAAACATGGGCAATAGAGACACTAGGTTCTCCTAGGCACCAAGCTATAGGAATCGGGTCAATTATCATAAGTGGGATGATGGGTGTGTCAATGTCTGTAGAAGATGAGAGAATATCCACCTTTTCTACAGCAATTTTGATACGACATCGATTGGAATCAGCATAGTCCACAGTGGCTAGTGCTTGGCCCCAATGGATTATGTCTGTGGATCTTGTATAGTGGCCGTTGGGTTGGATCGGGACACTATCTGATTCATCATATGTTGTTGATGACCAATCATCATATACTTTAGCAAGCTTGACATGGCCAGTTGAGTCAACAGTGACTCGTTTATCGTGATTGCCAAAGGTGATTTTGCTATGCTTCCAATCTTGGACAACACCTGCCATCTGAAGCCAGGGTGTACCAAGAAGGAGTTTATAAGTATTGGCATCCTCTGGTAAGTCTAAGATGACACAATCGATCACAAATTTGACAACTGCTATTCGAACTTTAATATTTGATAAGTGACTAGTAGGGTCTATAACTCGTTGATCAGCCATGCGAAGTTTGTATCGTGGTTAATCGAGGGTATGGAATCCCCATGACTTTGTCAAGGACAAAGCCATTATATTAACACCTGATCCGCTATCAAGGATAGCAGATACTATGGGATAGTCTTTATAGGACAAAGGCAAGGTGATGCTAGTCCCCTTTGCAACACCTATATTCAACAGATTCATAGGAATCTGGGGAATTTCAGGAATCTCTTCTGGTTTTTACTGTTCATCAGGAATAGTAGGCAGCTGAAAACTACGATGGATATATCGTTGAAGCCCAGTGAAGGATTTTATTGCGCTATGGAACGGCATGGTGAGTTGAGCTTGTAGGAGGTCATAAAATATTTCAAGTCCATGTAGAGATTGCTCTTTGTCAGGGATCTGAGCATATAATAGACTTTCTGTATGTCCTTCCTCTCGCACAAACTCCTCTCAAAATTCATTGTATCGCCTTTGTTTCACGTTTGGATTTGGGTAGTCTTTGGGTAATGTGGAAGCTGTCAAGTGGCTTCCATTCGGGTCAGCTGATTTTTCATTGTTTTGCTGCTGTTCTTGTTGTTGGCGTTGTGCTCTAGTTAGAACTCTAACAGGTTTGGATGATATATGACGTGCTGGAAGAATCCTGTTAGGTTGTTTAGGACAATCCTTGAAACTGTGTTTGCGAACACAGTCTGGACATTCCGCATGGTATTGGTTTTTAACTTTACAGTCGACCATGAAGTGTCTCGTTTCACCACAAATAAAGCAGCGGTTGCTCGTTGGTCATGTGGCAATAGCATGACCATCTTGGATGGCTAGCTATGCTAGATTTTCTGGTGGTTTGGAATACTCATCTCGTTTGCACGAGCATGAGTTGTCGGCTGGATATAGTTGAGAACTAGGAGATGGAACTGTTGTATCGTGATGATATGAGGGATCATAGGAGTTTTCTACTAGATGTGCTTGTGCAGACTCTCGAGGGTGCCTATGTTTTTGTGCTCCTAGATCAGGGTGTCCTCTTGGAGGTGGTCCTAAGAGCGCCAGCTGTGGTTGAGGTTCACGTCTAGATTGTCTGGGCAACTCTTGTATATGGACTTGGTTGTTTCGTGGTTGGTAGTGCGTGTGTTGGTTCTGTGAAACAAACGGTTGTCGAGGAGGTTGATAATGTCCCCCTGACTAGTTGTGAGACTGATTCCTCGAGTTATAATAGCAATAAAGTGATGTATGCCCCATAAAGTCGCAGATGTCACATTTGATCAATGAAGTATCTGGGACCGATTGGTATGAAGGGCACTCATTGCCAGTATGTGCACCTCGACAATGAGGGCACCATGTGTTCTCTCATCTATGGTGGATTTGGCCAGTGGGTAACTGACTTGGCATCGAACTTTGGATAGACTTAAGAGTGTTTTGAAAATCTTTCGTGAGTTTCTCCATCTGTTGTTGGTGTTGCTAGTTAAGCAACTCCATCTGTGTTTTCCACAACTGTTCTCGTATTTCCTTGTTTGGTTGAGCTTCTTGGACAGCACGATGTGCTCTTCGTTCACCTGGCTCATCGACATATGAGCCCTCATCTTCCTCCTGAATGGCATCAGACATGGCTTGTTTCAATGATGTATATTCATCATTGGAGCGAAGTTCACGTCGTATCCATCGTGGAAGTCCAACGAGGAACCAAATTATGAGCATAGGCTCAGTGGGTTGTTCTTGTACTTGACTTTTTAGTCTTTTAAATCGTTCAATGTAGTCACGTACTTTCTCGTCTTTTGTCATTTTGATGTTACTGAGCTTGACAAAAGGACTTTCGATCAAGCGAAAGGGCTTGAAGCGTTTGATAAATGCCTCCTTCAAGAGTGACCAGTCTCGTTTATCTTCACGATCAAGGTTAAAAAAACCATTCTCGTGCTCGATCGATCATGGTCATCGAGAAGAGTTGTACCATGGCGTCTGGTGATGTCTTGCCATAGACATCACATGCATTCTCAAAGACTTGAATGATCTTTTGAGGATCAGTGTTATCGTCATACTTAGGTAAATCTAGCCTTTGGAGTACGTTTTTCAGTACACGGAACATTATTTGCAAAAGCTCTGTTTAAGTGAGTTCGTGCATGTGAAGATTCTGCAGCATGAAAATGTGGTCGATCGTATGGAGCTTTAAAACGCATGGGCTCCCATCTGTCAAATGGGTTGGTGGATGGCTCTTGGACTTGGGATTTCATCCTGGAATATCAATTAAATCGAGCCTGTTCAGTAGATGGTGAGACCATCTCTGGTGGATAGTGCTTTGTGGAATTCGGATCGTAAGGATGATCCATAACACTCTAGAGTACCATAGGATTGTGGAAGTAGGCCTCTTGGACTCTTTGGTAACTTAACTCGTTGGATTCTTTGTTTGGAATGCGGTTGCTACGGATCCACAGTGGTTGTGGTTGGAATGTGACCAGTTTGTGGCTGAATGCGGTTGGAATGGTTGAATGCAATCTGTTGCGGCGAATACGGTTGAATGCATTCTACACGGTTCGAGGGTGGAGGCAATCGGTGTGCAGTTGTTTGCAGTCAAATGCAGTGGGTTGCGATTCAAGGACAAATGGAGGTGGGGTGCGGTTGAATGGAGTCGGTTGCGGTTTGAGTGTGATAGCTGGAGTTTGGTTGTTTGCGATGGCTACGGCTCAAGGCATTCACTATGGCTCAATGCGGTCGCTACGGTTGTAATGCGGTTCAATGCGGATGAATGCGATGGCTGGTTGCTCGTTGCAGTTGCTATGGTTTACGGTGTGCAGCTGGCAATTTGTGTGGATCATCAGATATAACTCTGAAAAACGTCGGATATAGATCGTCGATTCAAGTTGTCGGATCTAATGTCCGTTGTACTCGTCAATTCTGATCGTCGTTTTAAAGTTCTGTGGTCTGGCGTGGATTTGGTCCGGTTAAGATTTTGAGGAATCCCTTCGGTCAAGATTGGACCCAGAACCTTTGGTCGAGATTTGTTCGAAACCCTTCAGTCGAGACCTGATCGAAAACTCATCGGTCGAGATTTGATAGAATCTCGTCGGTTCAGATTTGATACAGTCCCTTCAGTTGAGATTTGAACGATGGGCTCCGGCTCCGGTTGAGATTTGAGCAAGTGCTTCAGTTAAGATGGGAGCGATGGGCTCTGGTTGAGAATTGAGCAAGTGCTTCGGTTGAGATGGGAATGATGGGCTCCGATTGAGATTTGGTAGGCAGCTTCAGTTGAGATTTTACAGAATTATATATAGTAGGATGCAGTCTGGATCTCAAGGATCTGATCGATCTGATCGGTTGGAAGTGAATTTTAGGCCTTTTGTGGTGGTTTTTCCTTGATAACTTTTTACTCCTTGCACTTGTTGACCTAAACTTTTGACAGTAACTGGATCTAATGCAGATCTTTCCATTGATCTGGTCTGCGAGGGTTCTCTTGTGCGAGGGTTGACTGCGCGAGGGTTCTTTTTTTTTTATAGATAAAAAACCTGATATCTCTCAAATCTTTGGAAAGTAACTCTCGTAAGGCTCACAGTAGCTGGATCTGAGTCAGAGCTCATTATAGAATTCTCTGCGAGAATTAACTCTCGCAAGAAGTGAAAATTTCACTATCTGCGAGTTCAAAATCACGTTTTTGGCTTGATCTTCACCAAATCTCTCTACTAACTCTTGCATGCTTCATTGCTGATGGAAATTAACATTCTAAATCGATTGAGGGGGTCTGCAAGAGTTCTTACTAGAAGGATTTGCTGGATCTTCACTTTTTAGCCCTTAAATCCAATTTTCTAATCACTGGAATCAAACTAACTCTCGCAACCTCTTCTGTGTCCTGGTCCCACTGAGATGGAACTTCAAAATCCTCTGCGAGAGTTCTTGCTCACTGGAACTGAAAATTTTGCTGTCTGTTCACTGGTACTTTCCCGACTTTTTTTCATTGGGAACTCTCGCACAAGCACTTAGACATCAAATTAACTCTCGCAAGCTTCTTTGTGTCCTGGTCTCACTGAGATGGAACTTCAGAGAGCTCTGCAAGAATTCTTATGAAGATTTGAGTTTTTTTTAGATTTTTTCAAGGGGCTTTTGAATTTTTTATAATTTTTCTCTGATTTTTACTATTTTTTTTACTCTAAATGGACGAGGAAGAGGTAGCTTTCGAATCTTCACATGTGCAAAGGCTTCATGTACAGTTTTAAACAATAGAGTATATGCTTTACGACTAATTTCCAAATCATCACATGCTCCCTGGATAAGTCTTGCATCCAAGACATGTTGAATGCTCTGTATAATCACTACAACAATATCATTCTTAATCCTATCATAACGAGAATTCTTTAATATTTCTTTTGTGGTTTTTGATGACAATATGGAACCCAAAGATTTTCCAATACTCGTAGAATCTTTATAATGTTCTCTCGCCACCAAAGATGATCTGCAAGACATAATAAATAATTAAATTAGCAAGCATTAGAAAAACGAGCACATAAAAAACTTAGCAAGCATGTCATTTGCTCTTTTAATTAATACTTACTTGAATGCTTGAATCCTTTTCTTCTTGTTTCCACTTCTTGAAGACAGATCATCTAGGTCTTTTTTTGGAAGTCGTTTGCGTTTTCTTATATTTAATTTTCTCCTGAGAACGTCGCCTTCATCAATAGCACTCAAGATTTCTCTTTTAAAATTCTCAACGTTTCTCAACATAACTTGATTGGATATTTGAAGATCAATAATAATAGTTTTCAATTCTGATATGTTGGAGCTCAATTTCTATTCTCGTATATTTGTTTCTTTTGTAGGAGCTAGTAATATTTCCTAGGCATTGTAAATAAGTGTAGACTCCCTTAAATAATTTAGAGTGAGCCACCTTTTGATGGTGACCTCTAGTGGAAGGGCAATTTCCACATGTAATTTTTAATTTGGTGGAATTCCCACTTGGGCTCCACATGGGCAGCCCTCTTGCTTATTTAAGGGGCCCCCTCTCTTGTGAGGGAGCTTTGAATGTATTGTCAAGTTCTCTTGAGTGAATAAAGAAGATCTTCCACGAGTTCTTGATGATTGTACAGCTCCTTGTTCATGTGTTAAAACTGGAAAAACAAATGCCTCGGTCGAGATCAGAACTTAAGGCTCCATTTGAGATTTAACAGGAAGCCTTCAGTCAAAATTGAACAGAAAGCATCGGTTGAGTTGTGACGGAAGGTCTATGAAAGGCTTGGTCAAGATCTGATCGATGAGCGTTGGTTGAGGTATAACTCAGGACATGGCGGGATTTTTAAATAGTGGCTTGGTCGAGAGTTGGTGTGTAGTAGTGGCTCGGTCGAGAGATGGTGTGTAGCGGTCTGGTCCAGACAAGAGTCGTGGAGCTCGGTTAGGTAAGGAGTGTGAAGCCTCGGTCGAGAACTGAGTTGCACGTCGGTCAGGACCAAAGTAGCGAGCTCAACAATGATGCATGTGTGAGACTTCAGAGTTATGATTTGGCATTACAGATCGGAAAGGTTTGGCTTGGATAAGTGGTTGTGTAGCTGTGGCCCTGGCGTCAAATGTTCACAGATTGCACTGAATCTGTGAACACGATTTTTTTTTATCGTTCTTCTTTTTGTTACTTATGTAGGTTACGGTTTGGTCTTTTTATTGGAATGGTTTCCCAGCATAAGTGTCTCTTAGATAACAATGTGTATTCCCAGCCTGTCAGTAGGGAGAAACGAGTACGTTACTTAGCTACATGCATAAACAAGCCATGCAACCATTCCTAGCTCAGTATGGATCAATGTTCTGAATTAGGGAGCAATCCTACAATCTATCTACTAAAATCAGGGAACAAACAATGACAAGATTAAACTACTCAGCAAGAAACAAGAAACAAGAAAACTAGATTCCTAACAGCACTCTAGCAGCCCAAGAATCAAGAAACACCCATTTCTTGATGTTTGGAATGCCCAAGAACAATCAAGAACTGGAATGTAAGAGAATATGCAAGATCTGCACGACAAATCCAGCTTATTTAGTTTACTTGAATGTTGATTCCTACATTAATCCACAAACAAGAAATGAAATCTAATCCACAACTAAAAAGCAAGAGAGTAAGCAAGAAATCTAATTAATCCACAAACACAAAAGGAAATCAAAACATGCTCATAGGAATTTCACTCAAGAACATTGCCATGAACAAGGAGCTCTACAATCATCAAGAACTCGTGGAAGATCTTCTTTATTCACTCAAGAGAACTTGACAATACATTCAAAAGCTCTCTCACAAGAGAGGGGGGCCTCTTAAATAAGCAAGAGGGTTGCCCATGTGGAGCAAAGGTTGCCATTCCACCAAATTCGAAATTACATGTGGAAATTGCCCTTCCACTAGAGGTCACCATTAAAAGGTGGCTCACTCTAAATTATTTAAGGGGGTCTACACTTATTTACAATGCCTAGGAAATATTACTAGTTCCTACATGGTCGTTCCTTCTCTGGGATACACCATGTAGGCTCACATAGATAATTCATTGTCATCCTAGCTAGTAGTTTCTCGGCTCTCATGCTTGGCTCTCAGCTTCTTCTGCTCTCCTCCTTCTGAGACCTCCTCGGTCATGGGTGAGAGATAATCTATGTCTTCAGCCTGGCTCGACATCTGGAAATTCCCTGGAATCTGCTAACGTATGTACTGCTAACACATTCATAAGTCAAATGGGTTGGCTAAAATTAAGTTTCTTGGTTGGGTTTGGAGTGTGTTTATCTTATTTCCTAGAGTTGAAGCTATTGCATACATGGGGCTTGCATCTTATGATTTTTTGCATATAAAATGAGTGTGGATGTATTTTCTATAGCCTGTTGCATTGTTAGAATATAATTTGCAAAAGAGTGGTTACCTTGGACATGAATGAATGAATTGATGGTTGTGTAGTTAAATCACAATAGCTACAACATTGTGATTTTATGGTTTTTTTCTATCACATAGTCAGTGGTCTCCACTAAAAATTGTTCATTCACTTATTACTCGACCATATAGTCTTTCATTTATGAACCTATTGCTCGATATACATCCATTTAAAACAAAATTTCAGTACAATCTAATTTTGCTACTGTGGCAAATCTCTAGAAAATGCTCTACTAATTATTGCCACAAACAGTAGCAACATGCGCATCAAATGATTGTAATCCAAGAAAAGGCCGTTAAATATTGAATCTGTGGTTGTACCACATGAAAGAATTTTCTACCCAATTTTGAATTTGAATTTTTAGAAATTTTGCATGCCAGTGTTGAGCAAACAAAAAAAAGGACTTGTTGGACTCACAAGTCATCCCAAGTTTGACCAATGGAGTTGCTAGAAAAACTGGAGCATGGATGTGCCACACATGGAGTGTCACACAAAGAAAAAAATTCCAAAATTTTGGCTGTGTCTCGAAGTCTTCTGACAAAACAACAAATTCTCTTGTTGTGCAAGGTGTTTGGTTTCGAGTCAATAAAATCCTTGGAGTTCAAAGCAACAATCGAAGGGCCCAACTCTAAGCCTAATGGGGAGGTCAAGTCTGAGCATCTAATGGAAGTTGCTAAAGAGCCATCATGAAAGAAAAAGGCAAAGCATTAAAAATAGTTGCACATAAGAGGTAGTTTATTTGTTGTTGAATATAGACATGGCTTTGTTTGACGTGTACCATTTCTAAGACAAAGAAACTTGTAGGTATTACTCAATGGTTCATCTAAAAAACATAGAACGATGTGCAAAATAGAAGCGAACACTTAGTTTTACAATCTCTTTATGTGCTTTGTACCCAATTGTATGAGTGATTGTGAATGAGCGTAATTACTTTTATTTTTTATGTGTATATGTTGTAATTAAGTCATGCAATGCAATTGCCATGTGCATATTTGTCAATTTTCGAAATGTGTTATTTCATTCAGAAAACGCTAGATTTGTTATGTTAATGCAAATTTGGTCATATTATCGTGATGGACAAGAACAATATAGAAATATCAATTTTTCTCAATAACATGGTACATGAATCAAGTGTACAATGTTTCAAGTCCATTTAAAAAGTTGGATCTATCCAAAATGAATTGAGAATTTCTTTGTGCTTAAAATCATGCGCGATAAGTCACTTAAAGTTTCATAGTTATTCTGAGATTACAGTGCTCGTGGAAAACCTACAAAACCTCACAATTTCATATTTTTAACATGGCACTTTACGCTTGAATTTTCAGCTGGCAGCTTTCAAACACATTTATGATGCTTATATCTTTCTAACCAGATAAAAAATCTAGAATTACAAAAAGCTTTCCATGGGGGCATACAATACTTTTAAGTAATACAAATCAAGTTTTAATATCTTTTCTTCATAGCTTAAGACTTATACGATGCTTAATAGCAACGACCTTTGTTTGAGACAAATTATTGAGAAACATCTCCATGTAAAACTATGGGGACTACATCAAGGCCAAAGATGCTTTTATGGTTGGTATGACTTGGTGGAAAGGTCTTTGAACAGTTTCAAAGGATCCCAAGGTAAAGGATCAAAGAGGATGCCCGAGTAAAAACAAACAAATAAGTGAGAGAGAGAGAGCGATCCCAAGGTAAAGGATCAAAGAGGATGCCCGAGTAAAAACAAACAAATAAGTGAGAGAGAGAGCGCCCCCCCCCCCCCCCCCCCCTCTCTCTCTCTCTTGCTCTCTTTCTCAATTATACCAAAAAATCCTTCTTTATGGAACAGCATATCTAAAGACCATAAAAAGACTAAGGCTCTTCTTGAACGAACTACACAAATTCAAGAGAGTCCTTTGCTATAAAATAATAATAATAAACGCCAAGAACTTGGAAGGCAAGAGCCAAGGCTTCAGATATTCTTTCATCAGAATGGAACCTCACTAAGTTACACAAATCCAAAGGAAACATTTTCTGTGAAAGAAATACTAGCTAAGAAATCAAGTGCCAAGGTTTTCCAGATTATTTCAAGTTGGAGAGGTTCATCATCTGGAGGGTTGAATTATGCAGTTATAATCACTGGAGGGTCATCACCTCCACACCAACCATCCCACACGCTAATTTTATCCTAACAAAGTGGATGAAGTAACTACTGCCACTTTACCTTCAACCAGATACAAATAAGTTCAATCAGAAACACGGTCTAACTCCAAAATTTCCTCCATCTACTTGTAATACGAACTGCAAATGCAGAAGGAGGCCCTCAGCAAGCTCACACAAATTAGACGGCAAGGCAGTGTGTAACTGCCCTCAGAAATCTCAATCAAAAGGCTAAAATCAAAACTCAATTAACCCACCATAGTGCATGATTCATAGCATTGACTGCTAGCTGTTCCGTCGCAGAGATTGCAAACAAAAACTTTTGGTGCAGGTGAACTACATCTTATTAACAATCTTCCATATGCTGTAGGCCTTCGTAGAGGTTTCAGTAATGCTGATCATTAAGACTTCCAGCTGCTTCGTGGGCTCCAAAGTATCTGACCCACTCACCTTCGCAGGTATTCTCAAGTTGATATCTGTCTATGATCGTGCTCTTCAGAGTTGGTATTTTGTTGCTTCTGGATCTTCAACAAAGCTGCAAGCACGTCTTTCATGCCCGGGCGATCTTTAGGTGACTCGTTTGTACAACTTAGTGCTAACTTTAAGGACTCAACAATCATACCAATCACCACTTCGTCCGCATCCTGAAGGAGGTTACTATCAATCACTTTTTCTGGATTGGCTTCAAGAACTCCTTGCACCCACTTGGGAAGAGTCATACCATTCAAGAGAATTCCGCTACTTGGCCTTTGGAGTGTTAGCATTTCCAGTAGCACCATTCCATAACTGTAGACATCTCCTTTGGTGGACATTCTTCCAGACTGCGAGTACTCTGATGCAATGCAAGTTCTTTGCCATTTTAAAAGTATTGCATAAAAGAATGATAAAGAGACTAACTATCTACTTACACCAGTGAATGGCACCACCGTAGACATTGAGAGGATTTCTATTCATGAAAGTAACCTCTAATTGATTGGCGTATTTGCTTTCAAATATGAATAGTTTCAACACGGTTATATAGTTTAAGCTAGAAAATGGAAAACCAACTTTCACTAGAACCACTATTATATTGTGTTATGATAAAATTCGAGTTCTAACTTACCATAGTCCTGCTTGGTGCTAGACTCTTTCCTCTTGAACTTTTATACAAAGTCAATAGCAAAAGCAATTCGTAATCCTAGGACTGTCTATATAAGGGCATGTGACACCACTTTTTGAGCTACCTTTTTCGTTTGAAGAGAATAGAGTTGAGCAAAATAGGTCTTATATCCACATTTTGGAGAGATCATTAAGATCCTTAGGTAGGTTTCCCTTCATTGTTCACCTCCCTTGAGAAGATCAACCTCTTGAGGAGAAGATCTAAAGCCAAGGATGCCTAGATAGCCAAAAGTAACCAAGATCCAAGAAAAGATAAAAGCAAAAACAAGAAAACTCCAAAAAGAAGAAGAAAGAAAGATGAATCTCAACGTTAGATCTAAGCCATTCCACTTTTAAATCTTGCACTAAGCTTGGCACCCTTAGTAGGCTTAGATCCCCATTCCTATTTCGTCGTTTACCCTCTCCCCATTGGATCGAAACCCGATACTACTAGCGATACTCCCACAAATATATCCATAAAACCCCATCTTTTCCCTCTAGATCCATCCGATTAGGGAGGCATGGAAAGGGTACATATTCTACTTACTCTATAAGGAAGTATGGATTGGAATTATTGTCTGTGATAAATTATTTGATGGACATTGTGCTAGATGTGGAGGAAAGACCTCGAACACAAAAAAAGAATCAAGTATGACAAGAGGGCAAAAATTGCTCTACACATCCGACAAGATGAACATGTTCATTGAAATCATCATGGAATTGGATGAAGCCACTATAGAAAAGGATTCTTGGAAAACATTACAAGTTCTTCATCAAGGCCATGAGGAACAGTCAAATCAACACAAAACTCCACATGATGGCGATCATCTTTGCAACAAGTTTTTGATAAAAAATTTGCAAAAGAGGTAACCAATTCTTGAACTCAGATACACTTTTAGATAGCATAGACAAGAGAAAATGTAGCCTCATTTTCTGAGTTTGTGCATTTGTCTTTATGTTGGTGAGGATGTTAGTTGTGCTAAGTATGTTTTCAATAGGTTGCTAACTAAGGTCTTGAGCACACTATACAAAGTGAGAGATGTCAGTTCAAAGCTGCATCTGAGGAGAAAGTTCTTCTCACTCAGAATGTCAAAAGGTGATTCTGTTCAAAATCACATTAATCCATTCAAGACTCTGTTGGAGCATATGGCGGCAATAGGTTCAGTGATCAAAGACTCTGATGCTATAATGAACTTATTGTCCAGCCTACCATACTCACATAGAACTAGGTGATGATGGTTTCCACACACTGAGACATTACATTGTCCAGAGTCATCCTTATATTGCTGCAGGAGGAGACAAGAAGGAATGGAGCATCCTCGTCCTCCATCAATGACTCAGAACCATTACTCTTGAAGAGGAACACAAGAAAGCAACAGAAGAAGAAAGTTGTTAGAAAAATTGATGGCAATCAAAAACAATCACAGAAGACCCAGAATCAGCAACCTGCTCAGAACAAGAAGAGGCTATTCTGCAAGTATTGCAAGAAGACAAACCACAAAATCTAGGACTGTCGGATCTTGAAGTTCAACAATGTCATGCAGCAAACATGAAGATGACGAGCATGAAGCCTTCATTGTGAACCATCACCATGTCAAACAATTGGAGAAGTGATTCCTTGATTCTGCAGCAACGCAACATATGACAAGGCCATCAAGAATGGTTTAACGACTATTTGGCCTATAGCACCAAGAAGTTCGTTCACCTTGGAGACATCAACTCAAATTGAATCGAAGGTGAAGGTACTGTTAGATTGAATTTTTTAGAATGGATTGTCGAAGCCCTATACCAAATGTATTGTATGTCTCGAACCTAACGACAAATCTGTTGTCGGTTAGTCAAATTATAGACTTAGGACATAGGGTAGACTTTCAAGCATATTCCTGTCAAATTCTTGATAAAAAGCAAGTGAGTTCTTGCACTTAGAAAGATGCAAAGATACTCTATAGGCTTACTCATTGTAACTCTACGATTGATTGTGCTTTAAGCAGTTCAACATCTACCAATAAAGAATTGATTTGGCATTATAGACTTGGCCACCTTAATCATATATCGATAGGTAACATGTCTAAACATTCTTCAGTCCTTGATTTAGACTATCAAATTGTCGACCCCCTGTTTGCCAAAGATGTATCGTAGGAAAGCATGCAAGAAGGCCATTTAAGTCAAATCAAGATGTTACACGTATCTAAAGATTTGCTAGACATTGTACATACTGATATATGTGACCCAATGCAAACACCATCGCTGCTTGGTGCTAGATTCTTTATTAAATTTATATGACTATTCTAAAGAACTGTTGTATATTTTCTGAAGCACAAATCTAAAGCCTTCCAGTTCTTCAAGAGATACAAAGAAAATGCTGAGTTGCAGACATGCAAGAAGATCAAAGCTCTTAGGAGTGACAACGACGGTGAATACATTTCAATAAATTCAAGGATTATTGCTTAGCCAACGGCACCGAGCAACAGTTGCTTCCTATTCTCCATAGTAGAATGGATTGGCAGAAAGGAAGAACAAGGCCTTAGTTGAGTCTGCCAAATGCATGATAACTCATGCTTCATTGCCCAAATCGTTCTAGCAACATGTTGTATCGACAACAGCTTACGTGCAGAACCGATGTATGTGACTAAAGGCCTCCCTGACAACAAAACCCCTCATGAAGTCTAGACAAGATCCAAGCCTTCATTGAAACATTTGAGAGTATTCGGATGTATAGTCTTGCTCATGTCCCAAAGGACAACAAAAAGAAATTAGATGAGCATTCATTTAAAACTATTTTTGTTGGCTATTGTACTTCTGATGGAATGTATAGACTACAATATAGAAACCTATAAAGTTTTCACTAACTGAGATGTGACTTTCATTGAAGGTCGGTTTACTGATTTGAAGGGCAAGGACCAGATGCAGTCTACAATTTCTAACCTAACTACTGATGTATATCGAAAGACTGTTTCGATTTCTTCCAGTAGTAACTCTGTATAGTCAGATCCATACGAAGATCAAGAAGCTGCAACTCAAGAGCAGTCGAGACAAAGTCGAATTTCACAGCCAGAGACTTCAACTAGAAGATCAACAAAAACCCGAACTCAACATGTCTGATATACTGGTGAGTTCACTCACTATTCTATTTAAGAGCCAACCACAGTTGAGGAAACTATGTCACAGGCAGATTCAGATCTCTAGAAAGAAGCAATGGACAAGGAGTACAACTCCTTGCTAAGGAACAACACATGGACTATCACGAAGCTGCCACAGAAAGGTATCGACTACAAATGGATCTTAAGATCAAATACAAAGCAGATGGCAGTATCGATAGAAGGAAAGCTCGACTTGTGGCAAGGGGGCACAAATTCCCAATATCAAATACTTTGAATCCTTTAGCCCGGTTGTCACAAGCGTACTTCCGTTTTGACTACAACTATCATATGCTGTCGCGGCAGATCTTGAGGTACAACACCAGATGGATGTACAAACGACATTCCTCAATAGAGTTATCGAGGAGGACATTTACATGATCCAACCAGAAGGCTATATCCTCAATGGTCGATAAGATCAGGTATGCAAACTCCATAAACCTATGTACGGTCTGAAAAAGTCATCCAGGGCATGGTTCCATTGAATCAACACATTCTTGATCGATCATGAATTCGAACCAAGTTCTGCATATTGTAATGTATTCAAAGCTATCAATCAATTATTTGTCATCATCACACTCTATGTGGATGATACTTTGTTGTTCAACAACAATATTGAACTGACAAAGGATACTAAGAGGATGTTATCCCAAGAATTCGAGATAACTGAAATCTGGGAGAAGCGCATTACTGTCTCGGGATTCAGATCCACAAAGACAAGAGAAGAAGACTTCTCTATATCACCCAACAAGCTATAAGAAGATGTTGAATCATCCTTGAAAGATATATTTTTCATATAAATCATTTTGAAAGCCTCATTTGGTTCAATTTTACTAAGCCTGATAATTGTGTTTATGAGCTTAGTCATGTTATGCAAAATCCTAGTAAAGATCATTGTTGTTTGGCAAGGAGGATTGTTGGCAAAAGAATTTTGGCATTGAGCACAGAAGATCACCAAGAAAATAAAGGGAATTGTCATTCTTGTTCTAAACCCAAGTGTGGACATAACATAAGATAATGCCTAGAAAGTTAAATCTAAGATTGCGTGCTAATATGTTTCCAATTATAAATAAAGACAAAAAAACAATGAACAAATACCTATATAAAGAGCTTATAAGATCTTTGTAGCATATGCACTCATCTAGATGTTGGCATATCTAAGTCAGTCCTTACTAAACTCAAGTGAAGAACATGAGATCTCAGCCAAAAGGGGTCAAGATATTTGAAGGGAACAATTAATCATGTCCTCTTGTTCAAGGCAATTTAGGATTTGTGATAGGGTATGTGGATTTGAGTTGGGGTGCCGGGCTATACCCACTTGAAGATATACCCATCAATGGATATATCTTCACTTTTGTAGAAGACCCAATAAGTGGAGTTGCCCAAAAAAAAAATCAATTGCTTTGCCTTCGACTAGAGGGAAATATATATAATCACTACGCTACCAAGGAACATATTTGGCTTCAAGACCATATGGGTGATTTGGGAATCAATAAGAAAAAGATTATAACAAAAATCAAGGTTATTTGTTTCTTACCAAAAATGTTAGATTCTATCAAAGAAGCAAACATATTAGAATTGCATCATTTATGTGAAATATTCTAGTCTAGCAAGGAGCGTTGCAATTTAACTATCATTCTACTTAGTAGGATGTTGGTAGACATCATGGCAAAGGCATTAGATAAGACAGCGTTATCCAATGCTAAGAGATATATTAGGGTTAACCACTATGGCTGAGATTATAGATAAGTGAAGTGAGAGAAGGTTTATTGACCTTTGCACTTCACACTTGACAAATATGATATTACATTAGCTGTATTACACAACAACCTCTTGACATGATACATAATTAGGATCACTTAGTTATAGTGATGTGAAGTGCTTTACTTTTCTTAATAAATGAGCATATCACAAATTCCCGCATCCTTTCATGACATATGTAAAGAAAGCATATATAGCAGGCAATAACTTATGAGTAGAGGATTTGCTCGAAAGATCCATCACGTCACTGTTGAAGATGATTAAATCTTGCAAAGGTTGCCCTTGGTCAAGATAATTTGAGGTGAGGCTGTGTTTCTTGGAGTTTGTGATTGCAAAGTTGCCCATGAAACATTTTATGAACTTTGAATGTAACCTCACCTTATTTTTTTTGCATATTATAAATTTAGATAATGAAATCACCTACATTTTGAGAGATTATGACTCATAAAGAGGCATAAGTGAGACTCTGTTTCCTTTCAATTAAAAAAAATAAGGGAAAAGGAAAATAGATTAAGTTGTAGATGAAAAAATGCTCAAAATACTCCAAGGGGAAAAATTTTGGCATACTTTATATTCCCTTATGGGACGTACTAAAGTAGGAGGCAACATAGACATGATCATCTTGCAAAAGGTGTGTATTTTGGAGCTGTAGAGTTCAATCTTCAGGAAGAGGCCTAGATACTCTTGACTCCCTGACTGGTGTGTGGCAAGACCAGTTAAATAAATTAATAGACAACGTCAGAATAACGATGAAAGGCTTGTAAGTTCATGTGAGATCGCCCACAAATGGAATCTATGGTAAGGCTATGCCTGTCATTAATCTTGGGTGGACAGGAATAATAGCATTCACCCTTACTGTCAACAATCACACCTCAATGATGAATGCTCAAATTCAGATAATTCCTACTGGCTGTCTAGTTGTTCAAGGAGGGATAGGTAATAATGCCAAATTATTAAAGGTTTAACAATCTTCAGATCAACTATGGCAAGGTATGGTCTCATTAGTGTGAGGGTTGGAACATGGAATTACAGCTCTTTAATGGGCACTTTCGGTCAACAACACGTTGCTTGTCTTTAAAGTTCGAAGGTTTTTCTTCTCCAGTCAAAAATTATACTAGATCCTGGTCTTTTGAGACTTTGGACAGTGGTGGACACTGAGAAAGTTTCAGTGTCCACTAATATTAGGTGGCTTGTTTAAGGGCAATTGATCATCATCAGGCTCAGGGAGTACAAAATTTATGCGGACTCGAGTTGTTGAGAAATGGTACCTGGGTATGTATCCGAATGATCCTTTCACGGGAGAAGCAGTCTCGACCACAGTTGTGCCTTTGGTCAATAATCTTGATATGCCGAAGTCTGCAACATGCCTCCATGCGCTCATTGAGAAGAATGTTACTGGGTTTTAGATCACAGTGGATGATAGCTTCATTACATTCATGATGTAGGTAGAACAAAGCCTGCGCTACATCAATTGCGATGCGAAGTCTTGTTGACCAACTCAAATCACAAGCCTCACCATTCTCGTGGAGGTGTTTTTCCAAGTTTCCATTGGAAATGAATTGAAGGATCAAAGCTTTCGTACGCTGGCCAGAATAGGCACTCAATATTTTGACGATATTCCTGTGCCTTACTTTGGCCAGAGTTTGACATTCTCTTGCAAAACTTTTCTCAGCAATGAAATTATTCGGGTGTATGACCTTGACTGCAACTGTACTGCCATCCCGTAAAACTCTCTGTATACTGAACTGAAACCACCGCTGCCGACGAGATTACGTCGACTATACCTTTGAGTTGCATCTTCTATGTCTTTTGCGGAGACTCTTAGCATTGGACCTGAATAGTGGTCGATCTTGGATGCAGATTTTCTTGCAATCTTTTCCCAACATCGCTTGAAGCACCGCCAAAAGGCAACAAATACGAGCAAGACTGAAGCAATCGCTGCAGCAACAATTACAGCAACTCGAGGAGAGATTACCCTATATTCATGGACTTACAGGTCTTAGAGTAGATTTTCAGTAGCGGACCACAAAGGTCAGGATTTCCGACAAAAGAGGCTGCTTTGAAGCGAGTAAAACACCCTGTACTTGGTATTTCACCCATCAACTGGTTGTACGAAAAATTCAGAGACGTAAGCATGTTCAGATTGTCAATGTTTCTGGTATGGATCCACTCAAGAAATTATTGGATAAGTCAAGTTTCACTAAGCTTTTGAGATTCCCAAGTGTTGGTGGAATGCTGCCAGTCAAATTATTACTTGAGAGGTTGAGGGACTGGATTTCAGAACAGCTCCCAAGGGAATAAGGAATGCTTCCAAAGAATTGGTTTTCAGAAAGATCCAACTTCTGCAGCAACCCCATTCCACCAAATTCACTTGGTATAACTCCTGTCAATCGGTTATGAGACACGTTTGAAAGAAAACTCGAGACTCGAAAGACCCGCTATCTCCTTTGGTATGCTACCGATCAGTTGATTGTAAGATAGTCTTAAGCATGTTAATTTTTTGCAGTTTCCGAGACTTGAAGGTATGAGACCTTCCAGTCTGTTGTGACTTAAGCTTAAGAAGAATAACTGATTAAGTTTACCAACTGATTCTGGAATTTCCGGTTAAAAAATTCCCTCCCATTCTTATCTCGCCAAGGTTTCCACAATCAGCCATTTCAACTGGTATGCTCCCTGAGAACAAGTTCCTAGATAGGTGCAAACGTTGTAACTTCTGAAGCTTGCCTATTGTGGGAGGGATGATGCCACTTAGAAGATTTGCTGACATATATAGATCTGTTAAGTTTGAAAGATTACCGATGCACAAGGGAACACCTCCTGTAAAACGATTACTACTAAGTGATATAGTAGTTAGTGCAGAAAGGCGATCCATCGTGTCTGGTATGGTGCCATTGAAGCTGTTTGTGTCCAACCACAATTGCTGAATTTGAGAGCAATTCAAGAAAATAGAAATGGGGTCCTCGCCAATTAACTGGTTTTCATTCACACGGAATCTTTGTAAGTTGCTAAGCATTCCTAGTTGGTAGGGAATCGTGCCGCTCAGCATATTCTGATATAAATCGATGTTGACAAGGTTAGAACAGTTGCCAAGGTCCTCAGGAATTCTCGCGGTGAGCGAGTTTTCCCACAGAATCAACAATGTCAACTCCTTCAGCCGTCCTAGAGAAGATGGAATGCTTCCCGTGAGGTCGTTCAAATAAAGAGTTAAATTACGGAGAGAAGAACAGTTACCCAAACTAGCAGGTATCGGCCCATTAATAAGGTTGTTTTGAAGAGCAAGTGTCTGCTGCATTAAATTTCCCAGCTCGGTTGGTATTATCCCACTAAGATTATTGACGGAAACATCTAACGTTACCAAGGAAATGCAATTTCCCAAAGTTTTTGGAATTTCCTGTGAAGTTATTTGTATACAGAAGGAGTTTCCAAGTTTGTCATGTGACCCCTCTTCTGGAATGTAGCCACTGAACTGGTTCTTGTAAAGAATCAACTGAGTCAAAACCGAGCAATTACTCAAAGATGCAGGTAGACTTCCAGTGAGGTCGTTGAATTTAAGTCCAGAACACGCAATTGAGACAGTGAACCTAACTTGTTGGAATTGAACCCGCTAGCATATTATTAGATAGTTGTAAAACTGTTAGACTGGAGCAATTGGATAGAGCTGTGGGTATGTTTCCAGTTATAAGGTTTCCTCCTAGATGAAGCTCCTGAAGCTTGTTTAGCGCACCAAACTCTTGGGGTATATCCCCACTGAGATTGTTTTGGCTCAAGTTTAGAAAAATAAGATTCTTAAGGCCACTCAATGCACGTCCAGGAATCGGTCCACTCAATTCGTTACTGTCCACCGCTAAATATCGGAGATTGACAAGAGAACCTAAAGTAGCGGGCACATATCCAGAGAGGTGATTTCCCTCGAGAGACAAAGTGGTAAGGTTAACACAAGTGCTCAATTCTGAAGGAATCACTCCAGAGAAGTTGTTGAAGGAGAGATCAAGGATTGATAGTGACGTTAATTCTCCAAGAGCAGCCGGGATCATTCCAGAAAGATTTTTCCCACTTAAGCTTAAAGAGCTTACTTGCTCCGTATGCGGCACACATTGAACGCCAGTCCAGTTACAGAAGTTATAGCTGGAGTTCCAGTCTTGCAGAGCATCCAAAGGATCAATGACTTCTTCCCTGAACTGCTGAAGAATATTCATATCCTTGACATTATTGTCTGTAAGAATTCTCTTAGCAGTACTCTTTTCCCTCCGCAAAATTTTCTTTTAAGAACACCACTGGGCTCATATGTTGAAGATTTCTCCATGCCTTGCTTTATCGTTGTCGATATGCCCTTCTCTTTGAGATCGTACGCCTGTAAAGTAGCACCTGCACACAGACTTACCAAACCGTTTTAGGGGTTCAACGAGCAATTTAAGCTGTACAAATATTTCTAAAAAGAGAGACGCTCTGTAATCCACCAAGACATCTCAGACTGGACCGGAACTGATTGATGTTAATGTCATCTGTGTGTATGCATGCAAAATTACTGTGAGTTTCTTGACAGCACTATCTACTCATTCTTTCAGAAATCACATGATAGATCAGCCAGTGAACTTTTATTCCATGCAATAGTGAGGGTGTACTCTCCTCTCTCATCGAGTGTAAATTATGTAGTAACTACTGCATCTTAAAAAATTTGTCGATCAATAATATATACGCTTTTCAAAAGATTCTATGTGAAAATACTCAGGTACTTTAGTGCACAATCCATTCTCACATATCATCCATCTAAATGAAAAACCTTCGTTGAATCTCCAAGGAGAATCGTTCCGTGATTCCATGTGCTGCGCTATACTCACTTGGATACCTGCAATGTCCTTGGCGACACGATCGTATAAGCGCAGACCATTCTCGTCTCTTTTGAGTCTTTTCTGGATGATATTCATGTCTTCATGAACATGCTCACAGCAACTTTTCATGACAAAAAGAAATATCAAAACCGTTGCAAACTTCGTCCAGGCTGCTGATC